>JACXGK010013771.1:0-12386 GCA_016801125.1 Novumbra hubbsi
GGAACGTGGGCCGGTCGTGGAGCTTGTGCTGGGACGAGGGCCGGACGTGGAGCAGGTGCTGGGACGTGGACCGGTCGTGGAGCAGGTGCCGAGACGAGGGTCTGACGTGAAGCAGGTGCTGGGACGTGGGGCGGTCGTGGAGCATGTGCTGGGACGAGGGCCGGACGTGGAGCAGGTGCTGGGACGTGGGGCGGTCGTGCAGCATGTGCTGGGACGAGGGCCGGACTTGGAGCAGGTGCTGGGACGTGGACCATTTTCTCCCAATTTCTCCAAACCTTGTTTTTTCTGACTTGTCTGCGGACAAATTTGATTACAATCCTCCATGATGAAGTTTGTTGGGCGGGATCGCTTGCGCTACTCTTCCATACGTACGCAAATGCGGGCACGAAGAAGAAACGCGGGGGTTCGCGTAGTAGACAGAAATTGATGACGCAAGTCTGAGCGGGAATTTGTTAGAAAGTAACAATTTATTTTGAACCGTGTTATTCCGATGAAGAAAAATAACTAGGCATGGAAAAATTCTTATTAAAATCGTTTAGTGCTATTAGACAAAAAAATACATTCTCTCGTTGATGAGAAACCGAAAAAGAACCCTAAAGTTGGATACAAGAAAAAGCAGGTAAGTAAGCAACAAGTATCTATGCAACAAGTAAGGTACACCTGGCTTCAATGAATGGACAATATTCAGCAACAAATTAGTTGGGTGAAAGTTGTGTTTTTTTTAAGGAATTAGGGTTATTGTTTATGTTGCCTTCTAAGAAATTGCTTAATCCTCTAACGCATTAATTATGCTTTTACACTTAAAAAAAATATTGAAAAGAAATTGCTTAATTTGAACTGATTATGTTCTTTAATATACATTTATTTGTTTTTGTTATGACGAAAGACACTAAATCTTGAATCTATAGTTACATCACATTATGATGACATTTTCTTTAAGGAATGTATTAATATATGTTTGTTATTGGATCATTTAACAGTTAACTAGACATATTCAAGTTCATTAACACATGGGCTCCAATCATGATTGGCATCAATAATATTTAGATTGCAATAAATTCATGTTCATTGATTATTTTTCATAATATGTCCTTCATGAGTTAACTATTAATTTGTTAACATGTTTATTAACACAACCACATACCATTCATTATATGTAGATGTGTTAATTAACTATTTGTTTACACAATGTTTTAATGTTGTCACGTCCTGGCTGTGTGCCTGGGGCTCACAGCCAGGGAATGCCACATAGAGGTGCCTCTACGCATCTCTATGGTGATGTTTGGGCTCCCCAGTTAGAGACAGCTGTAGTCTGTTGTCTCTAATTGGGGAGCCTACTTCAGGTCCATGATTTTGCCCACTCATTGTGGATTATTGTTTGTGCTATATGCCTCTGTTTCTGGCCAGTTAAACCGTTCTTGTTTTTTGTTGTTTTAATATCCAAGTAAGTTTCCATTTAAAACCTTTAAATAAATATGGATACTACAAAGACTCTGCTACCTCGTGACAAATGTATTATTTATTGTTTATTGGCATGTGTTTTATCAGTATTCATAATTAGTTAGTGTGTTTATTAACACATTCACACAATGATAGGTTTATAAATGCATTAATAACTCATTAATTCATGTCAATGAATGTGTGTATTAATGAGTATTACTGTATCCTTATGGTAAAGTGTTACCTAAACTTCTGCTGTTCATTATTCATCATTACTTTCATTGATGAGTCTGTGTTAGGTTGTTAGGGGTGGAGCCTGTCTCCCAGTGCTCAGTGCAGTGCAGGAAGAGTGAGGGCGAGAGGTAGAGAGAGAGGAAAAAGTGCTATTTTAGAGACTACAGACTAAGACATGTTTGAGTAGAAGATGGACTAAAACAGAACCAACGATTACCAGAGAGAGTTGTAAGTATTTTGACATTCTTTAACAAGCTAATTTCCCGTAGGTCACCATGTTCTTGTTTACAGTAATATGAGAGCGCATGCTAATGGTCACGACTTAAATTATTCAAGCTCCTGCAGAACACAAGATTACGTGATAGGCAGACCTGTACCTTTATCTTTACAGTACTTTATCAGTACGCAAAAATACATTGATTATAATCTTGTCTGACTTTAGAAATGCTTCAATAAAAAAGGTTGTTGCGCACAACACCATTTTATCACACGTGGGCGATTACTTTCTGACAGCAAGCGCGTGGGTGTGTGGTTTTAATCTCTATGTTTAGTACTGTTTTGACGCTTTAGAAAGGGCAATGTAACTTTGTAAAATACAATTACCTATTTATTTATGTTTTATCTATAACACAGTCAACTTTATACAGGAAAACGAACAAAAAATAGAATGTTAATGGTTGATTAATGTGTAGCAGCCTGGTAAATTGTTTGCCTTCGGGAATGTATATCTTTTAAAACTATGAACTCCACATATATATTAAATCACTGATATCTTTTTAAAATCAAAGTTACAATATTTTAATTATTGATTTAAAGTTACAAAGAAAGACAACCAGGTGCAAGCACCCCTCTTCCTAATAAAAAGACTGCATGTCTAAACCATTTTTTTAAATGTTCTCTGGCTTCCACTAGATTTGAGAAATTAAACATATCATTATTTTCCTCAACATCTTTTAAACGGGAATAACAAACAATGTTTAAGATTTGCCAAAATGCATAAATTCCTTAGTTATTAAGGACTGCCTTAATATGCACGCAACTCTTTCACTCAGGGAGAGCAGGGTAGATCTAATGAGAAAGCAGCGGTCATATGGTTACATCTCTTTTACCCTGCTAATGTGTTCTGATAGAATTTCAATTACCAATTATCTATGTGAAAAACGAATGTTCCGTCACAACAAAAACACTGTCACAGTAAGCCCACTAACCATCTAAATCTTCCATTTATCGGATCATGAAGAACTGCTAGGAGAGAGTTGACATTTTTGTGAAGAAGGCTTCAGGGCGCCCAAGAAATTCCAGCAAGAACCGTCTCCTGAAGTTGATTCAGCTGTGGAATCGGGTTACCACCAGTACAGAGTTTGCTCATGGCAGCAGACAAGTGTGAGTGCATCTGCACGCACAGTGGGGCAAAGAATTTTGGAGGACGGCCTGGTATCAAGAAGGACAGCCATTTTCTCTGATGTATCCCCTTTCCGATTGTTTGGGGCATCTGGAAAAACGTAGAAGAAAAGGTGAGCGCTACCATTATTCCTGTGTCATGCCAACCGTAAAGCATCCTGAGACCATTCATGTGTGGGGTTGCTTCTCAGCCAAGGGAGTGGGCTCACTCACAATTTTGCCTAAGAGCCATGAATACAGATTGGTACCAACACATCCCCCAGGGGCAACTTCTCCCAACAATCCAAGAACAGTTTGGTGACAACCAATGCCTTTTCCAGCATGATGGAGCACCTTGGCATAAGGCAAAAGTGATAACGAAATGGCTTTGGGAACAAAACATTGACATTTTAGGGCGATGGCAAGAATACTCCCCAGACCTTAAGACAACTTGTGTTGTAGGTAAGGTTCAGAAAATAATTCAAATGTGAGAACCGCACCCACAATTCTTCCCTCTACTCCCCCAAGCCTGAGTTTGATTGACAGTTGGGTTTCTTTTTCATGTAGGCTATCTGATGCTTTTTTTAGACTCAGCAAACTGAATATTTATAGAACCAGCTAAAGTCAATTGCAACAACAAGGGTAAGAAACATTAGCAATCTAGTTATGTGTGTTTCTTTAGACATATTTATATTTTATGTAAATTGTCTTAAGTCTATCTAGTTACACAATTGACTTTGGCTGTCAACATTGGCTAAGTGGTTCTTGGTGATACAGTTTGGATTTAATGGTGCTCAGGGTTTCAGATATTTTTGTTATTACCCAACCCTAAACAGTAATTCTCCATATCTTTGTCCCTGAGTGCTTGGAGAGCTCCTTGGTTTTCATGATGCCACTTGCTTGGTGATGCCCCTTGCTAAGTTGTGTTTGCAGACTCTGGGGCCATCCAGAACAGGTGTATATAATGACAGATCAAGTGACATCTAGATTGCACACGTGTATTTATTTAACTATAAAGGCTTCTGAAGGAAACTGAACATATTTAGGATAGGGGTGAATTTATACAGTGGGGAGAACAAGTATTTGATACACGGACGGTTTTGCAGGTTTTCCAATTTACAAAGCATGTAGAGGTCTGTAATTTTTATCTGTGAGAGACGGAATCTAAAAAGAAAATCCAGAAAATCACATTGTATGATTTTTATGTAATTCGTTTGCATTTTATTGCATGACATAAGTATTTGATACATCAGAAAAGCAGAACTTAATATTTGGTACAGAAACCTTTGTTTGCAATTACAGAGATCATACGTTTCCTGTAGTTCTTGACCTGGTTTGCACACACTGCAGCAGGGATTTTGGCCCACTCCTCCATATAGACCTTCTCCAGATCCTTCAGGTTTCGGGGCTGTCACTGGGCAATACGGACTTTCAGCTCCCTCCAAAGATTTTTTATTGGGTTCAGGTTTGGAGACTGGCTAGGCCAGGACCTTGATTCAACCTCCACTCCTTAGTTGCCCTGGCTGTGTATTTCAGGTTGTTGTCTTGCTGGAAGACCCAGCCACGACCCATCTTCAATGCTCTTACTGAGTGGAGGTTGTTGGCCAAGATCTCGCGATGCATGGCCCCATCCATCCTCCCCTCAATGCGGTGCAATCATCCTGTCCCCTTTGCAGAAAAGCATCCCCAAAGAATGATGTTTCCACCTCCATGCTTTACGGTTGGGATGGTGTTCTTGGGGTTGTACTCATCCTTCTTCTTCCTCCAAACACGGCGAGTGGAGTTTAGACCGAAAATCTCTTTTTTTGTCTCATCAGACCACATGACCCTCTCCCATTCCTCCTTTGGATCATCCAGATGGTCATTGGCAAACTTCAGACGGGCCTGGTTAGCGCTGGCTTGAGCAGGGGGACCTTGCGCGCGCTGCAGGATTTGAATCCATGATGGCGTAATGTGTTACTAATGGTTTTCTTTGAGCCTGTGGTCCCAGCTCTCTTCAGGTCATTGACCAGGTCCTGCCATGTAGTTCCTACAATTTTGTCCCTGATGTCCTTACACAGCTCTCTTGTCTTGGCCATTGTGGAGTGCTTGGTGTCTGTTTGATTGAGTGTGTGGACAGGTGTCTTTTCTACAGGTAACGAGTTCAAACAGGTGCAGTTAATACAGGTAATGAGTGGAGAACAGGAGGGCTTCCTAAAGAAAACCTAACAGGTATGTGAGAGCCAGAATTCTTACTGGTTGGTAAGTGATCAAATACTTATGTCATGCAATAAAATGCAAATTAATTACTCAAAAATCATACGATGTGATTTTCTGGATTTTTGTTTTAGATTCCGCCTCTCACAGTTAAAGTGTACCTATGACCTCTACATGCTTTGTAAGTAGGAAAACCTGCAAAATCAGCAGTGTATCAAATACTGTATATGCAATAGGTGTGTGTTCTTATGCTTTTCCATTTTTAATACAAGCCATTTTTTCATGTGTCCGATTATTCACTATTTTGTGTATATTTATTATATGAAATCCAAATAAAAATGAATGTTTACTACAGGTTTAAAGCAACAAATTTGGAAAAAACACCAGTGGTGATGAATACTTTTGGAAGGTACTGCGAGACTACATGTGGTCTTTGGAATGCACAGAATGAAAGGGCAATTTTCACTGCCACAATGCCACTGAAAGTCATTCACACCTTCTCAAGAACGCCTCAATTTCATAAACGTAAGTCAAGAAATGCAAGACTTGAGAGACAAACAGGCGGCCATAAGACAGGTCTGGGAGAAATTGATGGAGTGTCTGCCTTACCAATACAGCCCTGGGCCTGAAGTAACAGTGGAGGATTCCAATAAGAGGTGCATTTTTATAAATAAATAATCTGATAAATCTGTGTATTGTTTTAACATTGATTTATGTGATAACATTGATTTTTGTGCCACTAATTACGGATAGGTATCAATTTTGTCAAGGTTGCTGTTTTTTCCGGCACTATATGCCCAGCATGCCAGCAAAGTAGGGCATCAAGACATACAAGCCTGTGACACAAAATGCAGCTACCCTTGGAAGATGCAAATCTACAAAGCTAAGTTGACCAGTGGAAGCCCAGAGAAGAACCAGGGGATGCGGTTTGTGCTTGATGTGACAGATGGACTGAGGGGGCACAATGTCACATTTAAGCTTTTGACTGCTTTTGGACTCAGTTCCTAAAGAGGAAGATCACCATGGTTGGCACAGTTTAAAAAGACCAACTCTGAGCTCCTCCCTGCACTCGCAACAACAAGGGGGAGAGAGGCCTTTTTATCCAAGTTTAGTGTATATTAGTGTAATTAGTTCATGTTGACACAGGACGTTAACACTAGAAGCACCAGAGCAGGCAAATTTTACCCAGTCAAGAGGAAAAAAAATATATCTTCGCTCTCGATCAAATTCCAGGACCCTGCTTTTTCTAAATATGTGTGTTTTATCACCCAGTATATTTAAATTGTCAAAATCACACTGAGAAAAGCTGATCTAAGGCTATTTAATTCCTGTTTAATGGTAAATTGTGCGTTTGGCCATTTTCTATTCCTGCATTCCATGGTTGCAATTCTCTTTTCTATCAGCAGATGTCGCAAGGGCTCCCGTATCCGAGTCTTCTGTTATTTAGAATAATAAAAATCTTTAAAGTGTATAAATATATAGATCAGTAGTATTCAATTAAAATGTAGAAAGGGCCAGTTAGACCAAATTACTTCAACCAAAGGTCCGGAACGTCTAATTTGTGTTATGATTCAGTGCCATACATATTTAAGTAGTCTAGTAGTTGTATGTATGTAGAAAGTAACGGTTTATTTTATTTGACTCTCAAGTAAAATAAAGTGTACAATTCAATAATAATAATACATATAGCTGCAGGCAGCAATTTGGGTTACTCCAAAACATTGGGGACAATTGGAAAATTGACAGACGTGTACCTCACGCATATGCAAAATGCGGAAGAGTAAAAGAAAATTTTAAGCTGCTGCAGACAGAGGGAGTTGAACCATGAACCTTGAGTTCACAATCAGTTCACTCTAACCACTGCCCCACCAGTGAAGTTAATAATTCGACTATTTCGGAATGTTTCGTATTTTTTTAGTGAAAATACTAGCCATCTAGCGACCATTACGTGTCAGTAAATACGTCCCTGTCTGTAGACTCATGGGCAAATTTTGCCCAAACGGCGCTTTAGGGGCGTAACAATGGCTCAGCGCTTCTAGTGTTAACTCATGTTGTTGTTCGCGAGAACAAACAGTTGCAATTTGTTAATGTTGATACAGGACATGCATGAACAGTAGTCTAGGTTATATAAACTATTCATAAGAAAATCACATTTTTGAGTACATTATGAATAAGGTAGGCTAGATAATGATCATCATTCATTTATTTTATTGAATGGTGAAGTATCAGTTCTAAATGGTTGAGAGCTACCAATGTGTCCTTAGTTAGTCATTGTTAAGCAATGATTATTAATTACTTAAGTTTACACAAAATAATTACCTACTACTGAGATCAATGTTAGTTTGAATACTAGAGAGCACATCGTTCTCCCTTCAAGAAGGACAGGATTAACAGAAAGGGTAGGCAATGAAGACAATTTGTAAGGAAGAGTTGAGTAAAGTATTTTCAGTGTTAGTGGAAACAAGCAAGTCCAATGCAAAAAATAAACAGTCACATCAATCAGTCAATTACATTTTATTTTGTCAAACCAGAGGTCTTCACCAGTGTGAAAACATGGTACAAAATATTTGCTATAAAATACATGTTCAGCTAGAGTGGTAAAATCTATTGAAAGGATGAGATTACTTTAAAAGACCTTAATGTTCAAAGGACATGGATGATCAGGCTAGCACAGTGCTAACCGAAACTAACTAACACTTGGAGCCAGCATATCGCTAAACTGAAGCCAGCTAATAACCAATCGAAACCAGACAGGAACTAGCTAAAAGCTACAGTACAACAATTGCAAACTTCCTAAACAATACAAAATTCTATTAAATTAACCCTAGGGATATTGGCAGGAGTGTTGTTTTTGACAATTTAAATGTTCAAGAGTACAATATAGTAAGAACTTATTTTTTTTCAATGGAGTGCACCACCATCATGGCATTTCACATTTAACGTGGGTTTTCTATTCAAAGTTATAAAATGACGATGATGCTGTTCCATCCCTCTACATAGACTGTAACAGGCAAGTAATCAACAGTAATCAACCTATATTGAAATTCCCAGTGTTTTTACTAATCTGGAAACAAATTAATAATGAGAAAGAAAGTATTTTCCTTCAAGAATTATGGGAACAATCCCAATACAATGCAACTACCTATTTCTGCTCCCTACAGGCCAACAGTAATAAGTGTTTTTAAATTTATGTATTTTATCCCCATTTCAAACAATATACCCCAAATCTGGCCATACATTTTGTGTGCATCACACAATTTTGAAGAAACAAGTGGCCAACAGTACCTAATTCATGAATTAATAATGAATAGTGAATAATGTATATTACCTAATTATCCTACATGAACGCAGGTCCTGCATTAACATTAAAACACTTGAGTACAAACTCTGTGTTCCTGCAAAAAAATAACATGAGTTTATGTCCTGTGTCAAGAACAAATGACAACACCCACAGTTGGGTCATTCCTCCAATTCGGTGCCTTTTGACTTTGTCCAAACAAAGTTTAGAATTTCCCTTTTTTATCTGTCTATCACACATAGAATATGCTCAACTCAATAAAACACAGAAAATAGGTAAAATTAAGGAGCGATACTTACTTTGCTTCTCATGGTTGATTTCCTGCAGAAAATTATGCCACTTCTTAAAAGTCAGGAGACTTGAGAACAAGTCCTTTATTTCGCAGAAAAGTTTTCATCAGCATAACAGGGTGGACAGTGAATTAAGGGACTCAAGAAAATGTACATGCAGGAATCCCGATAAATTGTATTTGATTAGATGAATGACATGCATAGTTAATTAATTATTATTAAGTAAGACATTTTGAATTTATATTATTTAATATGCAATAATATCACCCGAGCTACATATCATTGACTGTTTATTGTCGATGGAGTTCGACAGTGAATAAAAATGCCATTTAAGATGTGTGTTTTTTCAAATTTTCCACTAAATTGTATCACTAATTAATGAGGACACAAAAGGCACCGGGTTGTAGGAATGACCCAACTAGTTAATGCATTTGTAAATCATTAATTAAGTAAGGGTTATAATTATTAACCATATGTCTTTGTTCATTATTTGTTCACATTAACTACTGTATTCATTAATGGTATTTAATGTATGCTAATCGGAAAGTGTTACCAAGGTTTAGTAGTTACTCACCTCTGAATAAAGTCATGAAACATTAATGGATTATGCACATTATTGCAAAATGAAATTGCAGTGTGCCTAATGTTTTCTTTTTGACAAGACGTGTTTATCAGTGTGCAAGACAACAGCTGTTATTTTTGCTCTTAATTGTTTACTGCAATGATTGATCTAGTACTGAAATCAATATAGGCTGTTATAGTTAAGTAATGAAGTTGTAAATCTGCCTCAAGATCAATATCCCAACAACGTGGCACCACTGGTACCTTTGCTGCTGGAGCACAGCACTTGCAACTCCAGGGTTGTGGGTTCAAAAGTTGCTTTGTTTCAGAGTGTTTGTTAAATCTTGTGAATGCAGAGGTTTTGGGTTGTTATATCTGAACAAGGGCCAATGACTTCCAGGGATAAAACAACCTGCACTGTATTATTCAGTCTCTAATTAAAACCCATTTGATCCATGAAGACCTTTGGCATAATATGATAGTGGTTCTGCCCTCTGGTTTGTGTATACCAACTGATCCATGATCCAACAGATGATTTGCTTTCCAAAATGGTAGACAATGAGTGCTTGTTAACCAACATAATGCTGAGTGCAACACAATGAAGGGACTGAAACTGGATAGGCCTGCCATGTTGTTTGGTGAGGATGGCTGAGACAGAATTTTGTCTACCTGTCACTGTGGATTTGAATTATAAGAATAGCTTACATTTTACTCACCTTGTCTCCTTATTCAAAAGTGGCTTCCTTGTCTATTAAACTACAACCCAGTTCCAAAAAAGGTGGGATGCTGTGTAAAATGAAAAAGAAAACATAATGCAAAGATTTGTGAATCATTTAAACCTTATATTCAATAGAAAACAGTACAAAGCCAACATATCAAATGTTGAAACTGAGAAACGTTATTGTTTCTTGTAACATATATGGCCACTTTGAATTTGATGCCAGCAACACGTTTCAAAAAAGCTGGGACAGGGGAAACATAACACTGGAAAAATACCTGATGGAACATTGCACAACTAAATTGCACAACACAAGGGACAAGGCCGTACACCAATATTGGATGGCCGTGATCTTCGGGGCCTCAGGAATTAGAAACTGGCACGATTCTGTAGTGGAAATCACTGCATGGGTTCAGGAACACTTTGAAAATCTGTTGTCTTGGAACACAGTACGTCGCTGCATCCACTAATGCAAGTTAAAACTGTACCATGCATTGAAAAAACAACATATTAACAAGATCCAGTAACGCTGCTACATTCTCTGGGCCCTTGCGCATTTAACATAGACAGGTGCGTTAGTGCAAATGGCAAGGATGACTTGCACATTTGTGAAGGAACCACTAATGCTAAACAACATATGGAGCCATCCAGACAACATCTTTCAGGACCTCCGCCGTTCCAAAACACTTGTTAAAAGAAGCGAACATGCTACACAGTAACAACCACATTTTATATAGGGATAAATGATTTGCACATAATTGTATTCTGTTCTCTTTTTTGCATTTCATGCAGCGTCCCAACCTTTTCGGAATCAGGGTTGTACTATATTTGCCCTGATGTGACCGATCAACAGGTGAGCAAAGGTTGTCTCGGTATAATAAAAATATATATTGAATCTCCAAAACAGCGATCAAGTTTAAAATACTTAATTCTTTCTTATTATAGTGTCAAAATAATGCTAATTAACAGATTTGTTCCTTTAAAAAAATTTATATAATGAAAAATGTTACAGCATATCATCTGTTTGGTTTTTCTGTGCTTGGCTTCTTTTTTTGTCTACTTTTGTTTTTCCATGCACATTGTGTTTCAGAATATTACATTAACCAGGCTTGAGTTAGGTGACTGAATATGAGTTTGAACATTAGACATGCATCAATTATTTACCAGGCTCACTATGGAAACAGTTTGAATAGAGCTGCGTCTGCCTGAAGGTGCTGGTTTCCCTGCCCGTACTGAAGTTCATTGTGTTGGCCTCATAGATCCACTCCGTCAGATAGAAGAAGAATCCAATCTGGCCTACATATTTGGTTTGTGGTGTGTTTTCTAGAATTTGGATAATAATTTCACTAGGTGGCACATCACATCACTGTAGAGAAACTGTTGACCGAGAAGTTGGATGCAAATGGATGGAGCTTACAGATTATATAATGCTAACTCACCATTACAACCTTGGAAACATAAAGTCTGCCTGCCTACGGTAATTACACATGTCTATATGAATTTCTCCATGCTTTGATCTTTACTGCTTTGCTCAGCTACATGAAAAATGTATGCTGCTAAAATATATTTGGAATATAGAAGTAGAAATGTCTGTTAGAGATAACATTTTAGACTGGACAATACTTTAGTGCTGAGCTATGGTTGTTAATACCTCTGGAGTACCAGGCTTGAAAGACTAGTTGCTGTGTCATGTCCTGGATGCGGGCCCCTAGCCATCTCTGTGCTTTGGGGCTCCCATTCAGGGCAAGGCACATGGAGAGGCCTCTAACAATCTCCATGCCATTGTGGGCTCCCCAGTCAGAGCAGCTGCATTCAGTTGACTCTGATTGGGGAGCCTACTTAGGTTCAGTTTGCACCACACCCGGGGTGGGTTTATTGTTTGTTTGATATGCAACTTCACGGTTTGTCCTTTTGTTTAATTCCAGTATTAAGTGAATACGCTACATGTTTCTTTGTACACCGTTTAATGTTAGTTAGTCCTTTCATTTTACGTTTACAGTTACGTGTAGTTTGTATTTGTTTTTTGTCTACGGATTAAATCCACTTTTCTTTATAAAAATGTCTGCGTATGTGTCAGGGTTCCACCCTGGCTGGACTATGTTCTGGCTCTGCCACCCCATCTAGTGGCCTGTGGGCGACGTGCCCTTCACCGTCACTAATCACCCAGTCATCAAGCACACTGCCAACTGTTCGCACCTGTCCCTCATTACCTACTCACCTTCCCTACTTAGGTTCCTGTTTGCTCACCCCCCAGTGTCGATTCAAACAA
>JACXGK010013772.1:0-12461 GCA_016801125.1 Novumbra hubbsi
ACACCATACACACCATAGACACTGTACACACCGTACACACCGTACACACCGTAGACAGCATACACACCGTACACACCGTAGACAGCATACACACCGTACACACCGTACACACCGTAGACAGCATACACACCGTACACACCATACACACCTACACCATACACACCATACACACCATACACACCATACACACCTACACCATACACACCATAGACACCGTACACACCGTACACACCGTACACACCATAGACACCGTAGACACTGTACACACCGTAGACACCGTAGACACCATAGACACCGTACACACCGTACACACCATAGACACCGTACACACCGTAGACACCGTAGACACCGTACACACCATAGACACCATACATACCTACACCATACACGCCGGACACACTATACACACCATACACACCTACACCATACACACCATACACACCATACACACCTACACCATACACACCATACACACCATACACACCGTAGACATCAAATGCCTCTCATAGCTGACTGCATCAATGCAGGCTACAACTCCTGCTCTAGCTCAGTTCCCTCTCCTTACATCTGCCTAAAATCTGATATACTATTTCCAATGCTGTCAGCTCAGGGATAAAAATTCAACCACCTTGTAGTTACTGGGCAGTTAGTCTCACCACAGTTCTCAAGTCTTAGTCAGGCCTGCAGTCTGGAGGTATAATTAGCCTGTGAACTAGGTCACGGATGACAGATATCAGGACCCACAACCTTCATCTGTATCTCAGGTTGTCAAGGTGTGATACCATGGAGTTGGTACTGCAGGGACTTATCTTCAAAAGCCGCCTCTAGGTCACCGATGAAGAGGCAGCTCACTTCCACAATCAACATCTGCCACTGGTTTTCCTCACAGCAACATTTTCTGGATAATCTGTTTTACGGTGTAGGAAAATACAGTATAGGGAAATACATGAACATTTAACTCAGGGTTTAACTCAGGGTTTAAAACACAGGACGGTCATGGTTTGCAGGAAACCAGAGTGTTGTGGTGGTATTTATCTGGTAGAACCTGTTACCTCGCCCTCAAAGGGGAGGATGTCCTGGCAAATGTCAGCAATCTGATGGAACTGGACACAAAGTGGTCAGTCTGGAGCAGCTCGTTTCCCCTGCAGCCTGAGGCCAGACCAATGGATGAGGCCAGACCAATGGATGAGGCCAGACCAATGGATGAGGCCAGACCAATGGATGAGACCAGACCAATGCTGCTGTTACTGTCTCTGTTTGATATTGTTGTCTCACATACACACATATTTTAGTGAAGCTGTCCTAACTTTGACAAGAGTCTTTACAAGTATACAAGTATATCAATCAATCAAGTGTATTTTATATAGCACAATTCATACATAGAAGCAATGCAATGTGCTTTACAGGACATTAAAAAAGAAATACAATTTTAACAGTTTTAAAACAGACATGGATCAATTTACCATGTACAGATTAAAATAAAAAAGAAATAGAGATAAAGGTTTAAAGGAAAATTAAGGATTTTAAAAAAGTAATGAAAATTTAAAAGTCTGGTATAGGGTTTTTATGTTGCTTTTAAAGTTATAAGCTATAGGGCACATTGTGAGGTCAAGTCCTCACGTGAAAACATAAGTGTTTTTAAACCGGAATTTAAAATGGATAGGTTTGGGGCATGTCTAAGATCTTCTGGTAGCTTGTTCCAGTTGTGTACCGCAAAGCTACTAAATGCTGCTTTGCCATGTTTAGTTTGGACTCTGGGCTCTACTAGCTGGCCTGAATTCATAGATCTTAGAGGCCTGCTTGGTTGATATTCTTCAAACATATTAGATAAGTATTCAGGCCCCAAACCATTCAGTGATTTATAGACTAAAAGCATCACCTTAAAATCTATTCTATAACTGACTGGAAGCCGATGCAAATATTGAAGAATCAGAGTAATGTGTTCTGTTCTCTTGGTCCCGATTAGCATTCTGTCTGCAGCATTCTGAATGAGCTGCAGCTTTTTTATAGTATTTTTGGGAAGTCCAGCTAAAAGCCCATTACAGTAGTCAACTCTACTAGAGATAAAAGCATGGATACGCTTTTCTTGGACTATACGGGACAGCATGCCCTTGATTCTGGCTATATTTTTAAGTTGATAGAATGCTGTTTTGGTGACCGTTTTGATTTGTATAGTAAAACCAAACACACACACACACACACACACACACATACAGAGGTTTGTTTTACTTGTGAGGACCACCTTGGCTAAAAGTCATTCCCATACAAATATTTAACCCTAACTTAAACTTTGTCGAAACAAATTAGATCTGTTAATGTACTCAATGTACCACTGCATTGATAGTCACAAACACAAACATGTTCAATCCTAAAATAAAAAATGTCATGTTTTCCGATATACGCTCTAACGGTGTCCTGTCTTGGTTGTGCTGTGTTAGGGGGGACTGGCCCTGGCAGGTTTCTCTGTGGCTCAAGTCCCAGTCCAAAGGCAACCACCCCTTGTGTGGAGCGACACTCATCAGCTCCTGCTGGATCCTGACCGCTGCACACTGCTTCAAGAGGTGGGACGTGGAGACCTCTAGTGCCCAATGATGGAACTGCAATGACTGCATTATAAACATGATGGGTCAGTGTCACAGACACAGACCAAGCTCAATAAACTTGACTTAATCTAAGTCCGCTACACTGACCTCATGTGCCGCTTAAAGTATTATAAAGGAGTTTATCTATGTCCGTAATTGTATAAAATGTTCCTGATACGTGTTTTACATTTTCTATTTCTATTTCATTTAATCAGGTTAAAAGAGGGAGACCCCGTCTAGATTGTTTTTCATGCCAGTGCCACAGACTTTCAGCTCCAGTGACTGTCAGCAGGAGATGTTTTGCTCATCTTCAAACCTCCACTTCCTCTGCGCTAGGTTCGGCAAGGACCCGTCTCGCTACCTGCTGCGTCTGGGAGACTACCACACGGGGGAGAGGGACGACTTTGAGCGCAGCCTGTCCCCAGAGCGCATCGTGGTCCACAGGAAGTACCACAGCCAGGGCTGGGAGCACGACATCGCCCTGCTCCGGCTGAGAGGCTCTGAGGGAAACTGCGTGGCCTTCAACCCTCACACCAACTCAGCCTGCCTCCCGACACCCGGCAACAAGACGGCGAGGAGGCCTTCTGCCTGCGTCATCACCGGGTGGGGAGTTACAGGTAGCAAACGAGTTCACATGGGACTCCATCGATCCCTTCATTCGTCTCAACATCTCCATTTATGTAATTATCTTTCACAATTTCCGCTCTCTCCTCTGTCTCTCTCACCTGTCTCTCTCTCCTCTGTCTCTCTCTCACCTGTCTCTCTCCTCTGTCTCTCTCTCACCTGTCTCTCTCACCTGTCTCTCTCTCCTGTCTCTCTCCTCTCTCTCTCACCTGTCTCTCTCCTCTGTCACTCTCTCACCTGTCTCTCTCACCTGTCTCTCTCTCCTCTGTCTCTCTCTCACCTGTCTCTCTCACCTGTCTCTCTCTCATCAGACTCGGAGTACTCCCGTACCCTGCTGCAGGCCTGGGTCCCCTTGTTGCCGTCGTGGAGGTGTAAGAAGCGCTACGGCGATCGCTACACCAGCCGCATGCTGTGCGCAGGCAGCCTCTCAGACCGGCGCCGCGTCGACAGTTGCCAGGGTGACAGCGGTGGGCCCCTGGTGTGTCAGGGGGAGGGGGGCCGCTGGGCCCTGACGGGGGTCATTTCCTGGGGTCATGGCTGCGGTGACCCCTCGTTCCCCGGGGTGTACACGCGGGTCAGCCGGTTCCTGCGCTGGATTGACCAGGTCATCAACAGCCCTCCCAAGATCTGATGCTGCCAGCGTGCCATTGGAGCTGCGCCAGGCTCCTCAGAAGACCTCCAGGGTTCAGGGAACAGTTATAGGAGGTTACTGGTCCATGGCATCTGCTTTTGGATTCACCCATGAAGTTGCTCTTACCGCAGAGTGCTTTCAATCTGTTGCTTTTCATTGCCTGCACTCAGAGAAGCTTGCAAAAGGCTTTCAGCATTCTTGACTGTGTGGAACAACCAATTAGATGAGACCATTTAAAGCACCAATGGTTCAATTATGAGAAGCGGACTGCATAGGTCAATGACATTGCACTAGAATATGTCATAACATCACACGGCACCTGTGAAAGGCTTACTGATGCCAATGGGATGAGGTCTGGCCGGGCGTTAGGTAGAGGGTCTTCAAGGAATAATGTTGTAGGTGTACAGTACCTATAGACACAGCTTCAAATTAATATTGTGTCAGGAACATTCCATTTGTGCATGCAATTTAATTTATTCCTGTAATAATCTGCTTTCCCCTTGATTGAAACAGTTGGTCAAAATGGACTTGGGACCAGGAGTATTAATCTGGGGCTCACAGATTACGGGGGGCCTGGAAGAGGCCCCCAGTTTTGGATGTTTTTAACTAATTTATTCATGTTTGTTTTTATATACCTACGAAACATTCAGAAACCCTCGTTCTTCCTGTCTTTGCTATCCACCCCCAGTGGTAAATATTTATCCATTAGCCTTTGCACTTGCCTGTCACCCTGCGGACCAGTGATTGTCAAGGCTGACTGCCGTGTAAGGCAGGTATCCCTACATGGAACACATCCTTGTCAAGGGGCTCATACTATTTGTGGTTTTCTAATATAATATAGAAAACTCTTGGTTTACACCATAGGAAGGGATCTGTGGTCCCATACAATCTGCTGCATGTGTGGCTATGTTGTCATGGGGATAATGACTTAAATATAGTATATCTGTCTGTCCACAGTATCTTTCTAACATGTTCTCATAGGTGTTGCACTGTGTATCCATACTTTCTGTATTATGTGAAGCTAGATGGGGAGTGTGTGTTCTGTCTACAAAGTGTTTAAGGAGCATATCAGTTCTAGACCATATCTTTGCGTTTTTGTCCAAAGTTCCAGGGTAATTGCCAAATTATATCTTCATTCTTATCTTTTGAAACACATTAGTATACACAATATTAGTCTGGCAAATGTTACATTTCTTTCCCCATTTTTAACCTTTGTTTTACCTGGCCACATTCCACTATAATTACTGAATACATGCTGGGTCTGGGCTAATAAAATATACTTGAAAAGTACAGAGTGGCCAAAGTTGGACCACTCTCCCTGCAAATAAAATAAATGATGACAAACAACAATAGCAGACTTCAAAAGCAATGTCATATTCTAGAATATAGACTAGAAATTAGCTCTTTTATGTGATGGAACAAACCTGAATAACCAGTAACACCCATCAATCATCCCAACACTTCTGGTAGCCTAAAATGTGAGGACAAAAAATGTATACTTCTCATAAATGTATAACCTAATATCGAACAATGGTAATCTTCAGACTTTCAATCTGCCAAAACCTTTTTGGGGAAAATAAAATGCTAGAAATGCTCTATGTCTACTGTACATGCATAGGTTCATACATATCCTGTAACTACTCTGTATATAGTATCCTAAATGTTAATGTAAATAGATCATATGTTTTAAATGGTGTCATTAAATATCTGTATCACACTTGTGTTTTATTACTATTTTGTGGCTGGTGCACCGGAAAATCCTGTATGCAGGTCAGGTGGGTTTCCGACGAAGGAGAACCGTATTTCTCTTTATGGCATCTTAGGTTTTGAAAGACGGATAGTACATGGAAAAGTATGCCATGTTTTTAGTATGATTATATAGACATATTGAAATGCAGCCTAAAACTTTTATAACAGCAAGTGCTACATGAAAATGTTTTGTTTAAAATTATGTCAACAGTATGTTTGGAGTGTTTACAGAACTAAAATGACTAGGAATGTGATGGATATTGATCAACACTGCAATACTGTGTGCACAAAAGGCTATTGATTGATATTGACAAAACCTATCTGCAGAGGAAAAATACTGGCTTGGAGAAGTTACAGTATTAAGCAGAATAGAACATCTTTCAGGTGCCAAGATTGATTCCGGTTTATATATATAAACTATATTTTAGGAAATCACTAAAACAACTATGTAGCGACAGGTAGGCAATTCTATAACATTTTCTATAAAATAGGCATATATATAAATTAGTTTTGTCAGTCTAAGGAATGGGCAGTAAATAAACAAAGCTTCCTTAGGCCAAGCAGAACGAAGAAGCCCAATGTCAAACTCATAACTACGGTCACATGTGCAAATCTAGCTATTCCAACTACTTTAGTTTGAGAATAATGTACAGAAAATACATGCGAACGTTTCGTGAATGGGTGGAAGCGTCTGGATCCAGAGAAAAGGTACACCCTGTTTTTTTCCAATTGAAACAGGACGATGTACTGATGTAAAAACATGTCTGCCATTTAACATTATTCACAATGACAACCTTCCCCAAATTATTAAATTATATGTTTCCATCACTTTACAATTGTTTGGGTTGCTATATAGGTTGGAATGGCCGGTCCATCTATTATAATACATTACATTAGACTAGAAAAAGAATAACAGGCTGGACATTTTCTATTGCATACCCTACTTTCAGCATAAAAGTTTTTCAAAACCAAGCTAATTGGGTAATAAATGCAGTACAACAAAATCTTCATGATAGATATGTGAAGGTGAAACTTTGTTGGTGTTTAATACCTTTATCTGCACCGCCAGAAGAGAATGTTACTAGATTCCGCATCTACAAGAGAGCCAGCAAATACAAGACGGAAGTTAAAATCAGCTGATAGAGGCTACAGCTTTTACTGAAGCATACGAGACGAGAGCAGAAGAGCCATCTTCCCGACCGGAGAGAGTGGAAGAGAGGGGGGGATTGTTGAGACAATTTGGGGGGGACTCCGGTGTCGTTAGAAGGCTCAAAGACAGAACTTGGGGACGATAAGGCGACTGGTATCGGTTGGGAAAAAGGAAAGGGTCTTTGTTACGGTTTCCGGACTAGGAGTCATCGGGAACCAGTGGGGGGCTAGAGCGAGGAAGCTTTTTTGAAAATACAAAGGAAAATAAATTATAGTCAAGGTATTATCTATATATCGTATCGTGTGTTTGCAATCCAACAAATATATAGCTGCCCGTGCAGTATTACAGAAGACAGTTGATCGAAATTAGTAAATACTTAGCCAAGTTTGACGGATGTATAGTTCTTCAAATTGTCAATGTAAACAAGCCCTTGTTGGATCGGGGTGCTGACTGTCTATGTAGACAGTGCAGTGGTGCTTAGAGATTCGGATTAGGAACAGGCAGGGCAACTATTTTATCCTGCCGCGGATAGACAGTTCGTAAAAAATGTTATTCTTAAAATGCTTCACCTAAATGAGGAATCTTGCCACAATTAAGAATGATGACAATCGATACTCAGGTATTTATACGCTGTTAGCTAGCTAACATAGCAAGCCGCCAGTGTTGTTAGCTTTACGTACTAACTAGCTAGGTAGCCTTAGCCAACTAGCTGTAAGATATTAAGATAGATCCTCAGGCTTGAGTAGTGGATGTCAGTCAAAGGAAGAATGAAAGACGGTAGATTATTATTTCATTAGCTAACGTTGTTTTATCACCTGTGGTACTAAAAGGCCTGCTATGGTGTTAATGCTTGCAAGCTTTTGGAACATTCTGTACGACTGTCTGGAGACGGGCACTGTGTAGCACAGCTGATTCGTCTAGAAAGGGAGATATGAAATGGAGGAAAACAAGTTACATGTATGTGGATTACATTTTATAGTTAAGTACAATAGCTGACCGTCAACATTTATTTCGACAATTTGGGTTAATCTTAGCTAATGTAAAAAGTGTCATCGAAAGTAGTTAGAGAAAACCTTATGAACATGTGCCTGTATGGGTGAGTAGTACTGTACAGTTACGTGAGTGGGGGTCGTCTCCCTTGAAAGTACTCTCCACTCCACTAGCTAGATTAGCAGAAAACAGAGTTTATCTCAAAACTGGGTGGTAACGTACTGAAAAAAAATTGTTACCGGACCGGGGTTAATCTTCTCTGAGGTCATGGATACCGGTATACGGTGTCAGACAAGTTATCACCCTAAATAGTAAGGCCCTTGGTAATAAAGATAAGGACCTTTTACTTTAATGAAGACTAACTTGGTAAATTTTCTGAAGGGATATATTTTTTCCCCTGCTGTCGCGAATAGATATTATTGTTTTACTGTGTTGCTCGCATGCAAGCGTACAGTGAGCTCTCAGTAGTGTTTGGCCTGTGTTGCGCTCACCCCTCCCCCAACTTTTACTGGAGACTTGTAGAAGTGTTCTTAGCTTCGCCTCGCTGTCAGTGGTTGGCAGTTCTCATCCGATCTGTTTTTCTTTGACGGAAGGCCTTTTTTATTGTATGGTCCACTTGAATCTGGAGTTGCATAGCCTACAGTGTATGTTATGGAACTAATGTTCGCCGAGTGGGAAGACGGAGAGAGGTTCTCCTTCGAAGATTCAGACCGGTTCGAGGAGGACTCACTCTGTTCCTTCATATCAGAGGCTGAGAGTCTTTGTCAGAACTGGAGGGGATGGAGAAAGCAATCGGCTGGACCAAATTCTCCGACGGTGAAGATTAAAGGTAACACACAGTGTCCTCCTGCTTATTTTGACCTTTAACAACTTGATACTTGTTGCCAAAATAACATTGTGTTGTGACCAGCATTGGTTTTCATAATTTTGTTTATTACCTAAAGTGCCTGTCTTGATGAATCTTGCTTCAGTACCTGAGTTGTAGAGGACGTGATTCCTCAAATTTGAACAATTTTTGTGGAGTTTGGTAGAACAACTAAATTGTGTACTGCCCTATGCATTGAATGCACCTAAAACAGGTTTGGAAATGTCAGGCAACTAACGGTGGATTGCCAGGAAAGAATCTCAATTGGACGTTTCTCAATTCTCCTCATTGTTTTCTTCTCTAAACCCATTGGAGGAAAAGGTCAGAGGGGAGACTCCTAAGCTCACCAGTGAACCAAGGCTTGTTGTTACTGTGTGTTGCAAGATTTTTTTTAATGGGATGCAAAATCCCTTAAATACTTTGATGTTGGATGTTATCCTGTCAGTGTCGTAAGTCCCCCCCAAAACTTATTTTGACATTTGCAAGGCTATGTAGTGCTATTCTGATTGGCTCGATTCTGAGCAGTAGAAAGGTGCCTTACTGCTAAGAAACTTAAGCAGTTGGGACCAAACTTAATTCTCAATAGATTTATTTATAGTAAACATTTAGTTTTTTTTTTAATAGATAGTTTCTCTTTAAAACATCTTACTTAAACAATACACTGACACATACGCACACTTCCAGAAGATGGCTTGCAGGTGAACTACACAAATGTTGTATGACCTAGGCCTAACAAGTTTTTTAAACTGAAATCCACAGTTCATGTTCCTCCAGTTTCCGTTTTTTGGGAGGTTTCTCAAAAGGCTGTGTACGCATCACTAAGGGCCACTATGCAGACTACGTAGCAGGTTCTGTCTGTCAGTGTCACAGATCAGCGTTGGGCTCGAACCAGGCACGTGCAGAACACACTGCAAACACTCACAACAAATCACACACTTTAAGCCACGTTACATTTTTCAAATGGAGCAATATCAGTTTTTGGCGGAGATGTGATCGATCTGATCACCCACTAGTTTAACTAAAGACCAGTTCCCATCATATTTGCAACATGCCACCGTTCCTAACCAGATGTCGACAACTTCCTCTGTGTAATTTGTACTTATATCTTCACAGGGGATGTTGTGTGCGCTATTTGGTAGGGTAACTGTAGCTTTGATTGACACAATGGCTTTTAAAGTGACCGGAACTTTCACTGATTTCTGAGGCTGGCCAGCCTGGTTGTGTGTCAATAGGTTTTCACCGGGAGACCAAATGTGAGTGGGGGTGCTGGAGGAGCTCACTCAGCTGAGCGCTCTGGTCTATTGGACGGCAGCTGGGGAGGGGCAAAAAGAGCGTTGACCCTTGTGGGTTGTACAAGCAAGTGAAGAACCGGTGGGGCGAAAAGTATTTATTAGCAGCCCCAGCTTAGGGGAGTTGGGGCAGGGTGTGTGTTTCTGGTCATGCTCGTGTTTGTTTGGGTTTAAGGAGTGGGGCGGTCTGCTGTAGGCTGGATAGAGGGCTTTGTCTAGTGGAGGGCATTTACTTTAGAGCTGGAGATTGGGGTTTTGCAATACACACCCCCATTTTAAGGTTCACCCCGCTTTATTTTTTTAAGTAGGTGATGCTGATGCTGTTGAAAGGAGGGCAGAAGGAGGGAGTTTCCCTGTGTGCCCTCCCCCATCAACTAAACCTATTTTAGTTTTTTAACCCCTCAGCTTCCATTTCTTGCCGTCAAGAGCCTTACGTTATGACAAATAAATGTCAAAATATCTCAAAAACCTAGTTTCAAGTGATGGAAATGCATGCAAAATGCTATCCGGTGGTTCTGAAGACAATAAGCAGTAGTTTTGAATGATCTTCTGTGATCTCATCGTCACTGCTTTCAGTGATGATCCCCCACGGGATCCCCCACGGGACCCCACTAATTTGGGTCCTATTGCTCCGGCGGCCTAAAAGTTAGACCCACTATTTTGCTAACAAACTTCATGAGCTCATTAGCTTATCTGCTCATGGATGCAGATACAGGATTCCACCCATTTTGATTTTTCTGGACCTCAGTGCTACTTTTGACGCAGTAGATCACACCCTTCTACTCCAGCACTCAAGAGAGCACACTGCTGTCTCTGGCTCTGCGTTAAACAAGTTCATCTCTCCCCTCTCTAACCGCAAGCAATATGTTTCCCCCTGTGAGGCAAGATCTGAGGAGTTCACATTAACCTGTGGTGTCCCACAAGGGTTGGTGCTAGAACCTATTCTCTTCCTGCTATACATGGTCCCACTTGGCCAGATCATCTTTTTTGATGCAGAAAAGCTTATCTGTTTATTTTGTTTTCTCCAGAATTGATTATGGGAATGCAGTACTAGGGTGCCTGCTAGCACATTCGAATAATTAAACACAGCTCATCCCAAACAATGCTGCAATGATCCAAAATATTCTGCATCACACTTCTGGGGACTGACCTTCAGTGGCTTCCTGTCCCTCAAAGAATTGACTTTAAAATGATCCTTTTAGTTTATAAAACTTTCAATGTTCTACTTATCTGACCTGCTCTCCCACTATGAACCTCCACGCCCTCTACAGTCCAGCAATACCAATCTGCTCAACGAACCAAGAATCTGGCTTCGAAAAAATTGGTGATCGTGCCGTTTCCTACATTAAACCTTACCTCTGGAACTCCTTTCCTGACAGCCTCAGTGCTGCACAGTCATGCATGGATGTATACTGAAAGAACATGCATTTCTGTAATAAATGTTGTTCTCTATATACACTACTGTTCTAAAGTTTTGTTCAATGTTGCTCATCAATTTCAGCCTAGCAGACCTTTGGCATTCTATTTGTCAATTTTTTCAGGTAATCTAAAGAGATTTTACCCCTTGCTTCCTGAGGCTCCTCCCACAAGTTGGATTGGCTTGATTGGATTGGTTGGGATCTGGTGATTGTGCTGGCAACTCCCATTATAGACAGAATACCATTTGACTGCTATTTCCGTAAAATGTTCTTGTATAGTTTGGGAATCTTCCGTTTTTTTTTGTCAATTTCTCGTGTGAAATAGGCTATATCAGGCTTCAAATGAGCAGTTTCCAGCTACAATAGTCATTTGCAAGATTTACATTGTCTATTTGTACTCTGTATTTCGTATCAATTTGATGTTATTTGAATGGATATATGGAAAAATATCTATGTTCCTGTACTTATAGTACATACACTACTTATAGTCAGAGTGGTAAAATCTGTTTACCAGTTGAAGCTTTTTCTCCAGTGCATCAACATGTAGGGTAGAGTTCATGCGTACGGTGGATCAGGTCATTTAGTTCTTCTTAAACACAGACTTTGGAGAGCTGCAAAGCATTCCGACCTCAGGGCATCTGTGTGTGTAGCACTCCTATACCTTTTCACCACCCCAAATGTTCATGCGTATGGTGAACAGCTGAGCACCCCCCCCCCATTTGTCATGTCCAGGGGACAGTTGGAGGACCGTGTTGGGCCGTCATATGGTTGTCCTGTCCCAACCCCTATTCTGCTACTTACCATATTATCCAGCATACACATACAAAACTAATGTATAAATGCTGCGTTGTCTTATTACCAGCATGTCAGTAACATTAGCACGGGTACTAGCGTTATTACCAGCATGTCAGTAACATTAGCACGGGTACTAGCGTTATTACCAGCATGTCAGTAACATTAGCATGGGTACTAGCGTTATTACCAGCATGTCAGTAACATTACCACGGGTACTAGCGTTATTACCAGCATGTCAGTAACATTAGCACGGGTACTAGCGTTATTGACAGCATGTCAGTAACATTAGCACGGGTACTAGCGTTATTACCAGCATGTCAGTAACATTAGCACGGGTACTAGCGTTATTACCAGCATGTCAGTAACAT
>JACXGK010013773.1:0-12461 GCA_016801125.1 Novumbra hubbsi
ACTACTACCACCATGACTATTACCACCATTAGTACAACTACCACCCTCACTATTACTACTACCACCACCACTACTACCACCACCATGACTATTACCACCAACATTACAACTACCACCCTCACTATTACTACTACCACCACCATCACTACTAACACCATGACTAGTACCACCACTATTACTACTACCACCATGACTATTATCACCATTATTACTACTACCACCATCACTACTAACACCATGACTATTACCACCACTATTACTACTACCACCATCCCTACTACTACTGCTACAGTCAACATGCCACTACCATGTTCTGTGTCTGAAAAAGGAGAAAAGCCTACCAGGAGGTATTGCCGTGGGCACTGTTGTCAAGGTGACAGAGGAGATCCAGGTTCTGTGGGTTGTGGGAGTTGTCGGGGTCGTCTGGGGACTCGTGGCTTCCTGACTCCCACTCTGGGGGCATCCTCCATACAGCCCCAGATGTCACCACACGACTCTCACTGGCTATAGGGGACATGAGAAGCAGGCAGGATTACAGACCGAAAGAGGTTAGGGTTGGTACTTACATGGTACCAACTGGACAACATCCATGCCCATTTTAGGAACATGTTTCAGGCTCCCACCAAAGTGGTACGACTAGTTCCTAGTAGGCGCTGGGTTTTTATTATGAAATGCACAGAATAACATAGTTTTGAGCAGTAGAATACTTATGACATGGCACGAGACATCTAGGCAGTAACATTAAGTAAAAAATATGTTTAAAAAAGGATACATAACAATTTTAACTAGCAGCATTTCCCAGGAGGGGACTGAGTATGCAGCCCTGGGGGACCCCAAAGCTCAGAGACAGTGCAGAAGAGGGGAGGTTGCCCATTCTCACCACCTGGGGTCTGCTTGTCAGGATGTCCAGAATCCAATTGCAAAGGGAGGAGTTAAGTCCCAGGGTCCTAAGCTTAGAATCAAGCTTAGCAGGTGCAATAATCGTGAATTCTGAGCTGGCGGAAATGGGCGGTTTGTGTCGTCCGGGCAATGGCATTGTCCATAGCTCCATTGGGGTATGCAAATTGTAAGGGGTCCAAGGTGTCAGGAAGGGTTCTGATGATGATGATGGGTGTCAGTGCTGCAGGGCGGAAGTCATTTAGGCAGGTGATGGAAGGTTTCTTTAGTACAATGGTGGTCTGTTTGAAGCAAGTGGGGCCTGCTGACTAAGTCAGGGAGAGGTTGAATATAGAGGTGAAAACCTCCACTAGCGGGCCGGCGCACCCCGGGGACACGGCGGTGCCATCTGGCCCTGGTTCACTCCTTGAGCTCCCCTCACGCCGGCCTTGGCTAGGGACAGAATGCTGTCGTCCGGGTCCTCAGCAAGCCTCCCAGGAGGAATGGTGTTGGGGGCCTAAGACCATGCATAGAAGGTGTGGAGCTGGCCGGGGAGCGAGGCGGCAGGCTGGGCCTCATGGCTGTTCCTCCCTTTCGCAGTCCACACCCCTGGCGTCTGGGGTCGGAGCTGAGGTCGTTAGACTCCAGCTAGTCCCTTTACACAGTCTCTTTGTATTGCGTGTGTGCGGTGGTCTCTGAGCTCAAGCCCATTCTAGGCGCATAGCTGTGATCACGTAATCAATAGCATTTAGAGCCCGCAAGACAGACAGCGAGAAAATAAGAGAAATGGAGAGATGGTTAAAAAAGAGGGGGAAAATAGAAAGATATTGAGTCAGGGCAGGAGGCCAACAGTTAGACAGGTAGAAGGAGAAACAGAGCAAGAGGCCACTCCCTCTGGTGTTTGCAGCCCCTAGAGGAATAACCTGGCCTACGCAACTCCCTGCTTTCCCAGTCCACGCCTGTCTCTCACGGCTGTCAGCCTCTGTCAACGTTCTGCCACGCTCACACCGCTACAACACCACCACCGGCACGACCCCCCCCCGCTACACAGCGCCAGCCCACCACAGAGCCAGACTACATTCTGAGGTTGGACAGTGAACAGGAAGGTTTTTCTCTGCAGCCGCTACAGTGGAGGCATAGCGGTGGCTTATGATCAGCCACCGCTTGACTGGGGCTGGTCCATATGATTAGATGCCATGGTAATTAGGACTTCAGCAGTTCACTGGTGAAACCCTATTGTGTTTGTTCCATTTAATAATTAGCATAAAAACGACCCTGCCTCATCGGCTCTCGTCAGGAATGCACGATGGGTACGATGGGTACAATGGGTACAATGTTAATGTTTTTGACCCAAGGAAACGGTTCCTGCCGCAAAGACAAAAATGTCCATGTATTGCTTTGCCTCGTACGATGCGATGTTTGGGTCCCGCTCTAGAATGCACTATGAATTATGACTGGTCAAAACAGGCAAGACATTCCACTTTTTCATTTATTTATTAGGCAAAAAGATGACATTGGCACTGAGCCACACGGAAGGGGGAAGAAAAATACGTACAGGCAAATTTGAACGCGAAAACATGCAAAAATTGAAGTGGTAAGAGTGACAAAGATGACAGGCATAACTTGTAATACAGTATTATGAATTAAAATGGGAAATTGAGTGGGCCACCGTTACCTCCGTTAACTCTGCTGCTCGGCACACTGACAACCATGAGATGACGACCACAGAGCGGTGCTATCGGGTCTTCCACGTTTGCACGCTTGCGACACTCATTGGAGATGAGATTGGAGATCAAATCTCGATTAAGCTATACAGGTCTGAATCCTCCCACGTAAATAACCCACGTAAAAATATGCTTCAAACACTACTTCTATAGTATCAGATGACCAGATTATCTTAAGTGTGATTACATTTGGTACACATGATCAGGGTTATGAGGTTTGTTTATATGAATAATGTTTGGCCACCTCTTTGGCCACATGGGGATACTAATGAAAAGGAAAAACCATGCATGCCATATTGTTTGCAACTATGGACATGAATTTGATGTCACATACTCCTTTTAAACTCCTTGAATTTTGAATTGCACTCCGACATATCTTGTATCACAGCCCTCCATCACAATTGGACTGAGGAAAAGAGAACAGAATGCTTGGCCTTGTTTACAACGCCTCAGTCCTCTGTCTCTCTGATCACAACTACAGTACATCCACAGCTGTTTCAGACTGTCACTAACCCCACCAAGGCCAAAGGCATCCATCTAATAAACTCTGAAGCATAATTACATCTCTCTCATCAAAATTGTCTCTTCTTGTTTGTTAAGGTTTTTAATTGCCTCTTGGCAACTGTTGGAGTGTGAAGGAATGTGACATGTTACTTTAGTATAATTGCCAGGGTGAAATGGTGTTGAGTCAGGCCCGGGGTGCTCAATGTCCTGCCTAAATGGTTACCTTACATAATATCCTTCCAGTTTAAGAAAGAATGCAGTTATTACACCGTATGGTCCCCATAGGATGTCCTTAATGCACAACCTGACTAGGAAGCCCTTTTGGTTTCTAGTTTTGAGACAGGGACTAGTGGCATAGACATAAGACATAGACTGAATCAAGGAAGGATGCAGAAAAAGACAGAATGTGGGAGAGACGGAAAGAAAATGAAAATGAGAAAATAAAGACCGGAAGCAAGGGGACGGAATGAGCCTCACTTATGTTGTAGCAGGTCGTCAGCACGGCTTTGTCTGCAGGACTGGCGCTGATGTGCCAGATCTCCCCCGCCTCGTGCTGCAGGACGCTCTTACTAATGATGTTATTCTCATCATCAAAGTCAATGATGTGGATCTGTGGGAAGGAGAGAGGAAGGGTGGAGGCGAGAGGAAGGGGAGATGGAAAGAGAATGAAGGGGTGGAGAGGAGGTTGTGGTGAGAACAAACTGAGGAGCGCCTACCCCCCCATCTCTCACCAGCCGCCACAGCGTCAGCACCTCAAAGCACCTCTCACGTCTCACAGAGAAAGTTCCTCTTTATTGCAATGACAGCAAACGCAATGTTAACGGTACACATCACATCACATTTCCTAACTTCACACATCCTTTTTTTCTCCTTTCTTTTCCAGTTCAAAGCAGCGATTAAACGCTCCTTTAGAACTTGGGTTGGATTCGTAGGAGTCACCAAGAACGACATGTCTTATAAGGCAGAAAGAATGGTCCGATAAAGGAAAATCTATTAAATCCAGTTCACACACTTCACAGAATATGATAACACAATATGTAAAACACCAGAGCAGGGAGGTGTCACTATCTATGACATCAGTCGACCATGACAACAGTAGGCTTAGAGCATTGAAACTCAGATATGGTGGATAAATGGTCCTCTGAAGCTCCTTTGGTGAGAGCATGGCTCTTACAATGCCAGGGTTCTGGGTTTCAATCTGAAGTAAACATTGAAAAGTGGGTGCACACACTAATGTGCGTTGCTCTGGATAAACAAGTGCTAAATGCCTTAAAATTATATATGTCATGATTAACAGGTGTTATGGAGCCAAAGCTTACTGTTCAATTGATTGCAAATTGTATACCCGCCGTGACGTTTAATTTTAGAACATTACTGTAGGTCAATGGGCCAAACGTTTAAAACGGAGGCATACTTGTACTTCTTTAGCTAGAACTTCCATTGATTTGACTTAGGCCCTGTTGGAATTTACCATTATGGAAATCTATCTAGAGGTTTGATGTGGACATTAACACACGTCATTCTAATAAGGCTGAGGCTTACTGCACCATGGGGACCAGTCATCTTCTCGCACCGGACAATAACTCCAGCCATTCCTCTCCCCCGTTCACTTATTACAAGCTGGGAAAACAGGAGTGGAACATCGGAGCAGCAGAGCACAGCACCCTTCAGCCACCTCAAAGTCGCTATTAACCTTGGGTTGGACCACATCAAGCTAAAATTATTACGCAAAGTTGTAATTTTATGGAGGGGAGCCATACAAATAAATTCCACTGCTGGTGGGACAGGGTAATTGGAGGGAAGAGGAAGGCCGATGATAGAGCCCCCGAATGAACCTGGGTCTGAAGGAGAAGTCCCATGGGTGATTTATCCGGCGTTATTCCCCAGCCGGAGTCTGCAGAGTGCCTCATCCCTCCAGCCTTCTCTCCGCTCACTTGGGCAGCCATCCCAGCTCATTTTAATTATGTCGCTGGACGGAAGAAAAGAGGGGATAAAAACGATCTGGACAGCCAGCAGCCTCTGCTTCCGGGCCTCTTAGTTAAAGCTCTGTAGCGGTACGAGTGACAGTGAGCGGGCCATGGGAGTCCAGGAGCTGGCGGGGCCAAGGCGCTTCATCTTCGTTAGTGCTCTTTAATTCCGACGCACAGGAGAAACCGCCACTGCCTCGTATTTATATTGCCGTGTCCTCTCACAGCTGAAGTGTCACTTCCGGTGAGAGGAAAGGCGGGGAAACAATGGATAACTGAACCCCAAGTTAGAGAAGCGGAAATGATAAGACCGCGGGGGAGGCTTAGTGACACATCCGCTGATATTGTATAAGGGATAGAGCCAATCGGAGCAGGTCTCTGTGTGACCATATGACAGGAGGTGGGATGGTGCCTATGACAATATTGAAGAGCACACGTTCCTGGAACCTCCAGGAATCACAAGCGAACTAGCATTGCAATATGGTTTGGCTAGAAAAAAATTTGCCCCCCTTGTTATGACTGTAGCGCTTTCAGAAAAAAGCTACAAAGCACTTTTCATGCAGGCATCACAGCCACAGGATAATTGGAAGTATTTTCCTCTCAAGAACATGGGATGGGTGAGTCACACATAAGCGTAGTCTGCTATCAGTTTCTCGGTCCAACCACAGGGATAGGATTAGAATGGTCTCCAGGAACATCTTTTTACAACCACAGATCTGTAAACAACAGCCCATGCCAGAATAAAAAATATTGACAGACGATCTTCTCACCAAATGACGCCAGAAACATTTCAGCACAGACATCCGTAGCCTCAATCTGAATATATGGCCAACTGTTTCAGTCGTCTGTCTCCACAACGCACACACACGCTAGGAGCACAGAGCCCAATACCCAGAGCCAAAAGCCAAGGCTTATCTTTTAAAGACTACCTGGTCACTACAGGCTTGTACAGCTACAATGGTCCTGGAATCTTTTGCTGGGTCAAAACAATCAGCAGTACAAGTCTACTGAAGAAACCTTGAGGCAACTAAAGTGACAACATGGGACGATAGCAGATTTCATTGACCATCGTCTCACTGAACCCACAAGAACCACGACAACCATACCACCCTGTCCCCAGGCAACACTTGGCCAATACACACTGACCTAATGAGAACTCAGACACAGAGTAGCTCACAACCTAGTCATGACTCGAACCAAGACTGTGATTGGCTAGCTTGACACCAGACATTTGTCCCGCTTCAGAAAAAGTATTTATTTACAGACTATGGAAATGCTGGTACAGTGGCAGTTTGAAAGTTTAATGTTGGCATTTGAAAAGCCAAAAGGGTGCCCTTACAGATATGCAACTATGCTGTAACTGAAGCACGTCAGAGGTGCCACAGTCCATATGTGTGAAAAGGGTATTAGAATGATGTGCGACCTATTACAACCCAGTTTGATGGAACCCTGGAGAAACTGGAATTTGGATGACTGTTTCCCAATTCATGTGGGTCTACGATAAAATTACCTATTGGGAATAATAAAGGCCTTGACCTCCTGGAACGGAACACCACAGAGCTAGATCAGAGCAGGGTGTCCACTGTGGATCATGTTTTCATAAGATTCCATATAAACTATGATAATGACATAATACTTGTACAACTATAAAATACTTCCAAAAATGGGTCCCATATTTTAAGAACAGACACATGATTATGGACAATACCCTTGCTCTTTAATAGTATAATGAATGTTGCTGTAGTTAGGACATTTGAAAAGCCAACTTATAGCCTGTCGAAAATGTTAAGGTGCAAGACAAAATGGTGACAACAGTCCCACAAAAGGCTGACTGATGTAGGCGTACTTGTCTATCTTACCTGGTTCTTAAATTTGAGGGACTGGGTGCCCACAAGGAAGCGAATAGCATCTGATTCAGCTGTCTGGGAGGTAAGTGCACGAGCCTAGAAAGGCAAAACAAGACACCAATGGTAAGTTACAACAGTGTAACTAACGATGAATATACCCGTGTACGTTAGCTACAGTAGCTAAAAGTACATAAATAGCGATTATGTGTACATTAACCTTATACTTGTACGTGACGTATGTATCATTCAATAATATAAAAATAGAAACGTAGTTTCATGCCTTGATAAATACCAGTTGTATGTCAGCATTTCACTAAACCAGAGATGTATGCATTCCCGACGGGACACTGTACCTGAAATTCAAGGCCGTATATGACAGGTGCATCGTCCTCCATGTCTTACGTTTGTAGCAATACCGTTTATGATTAATTTCAATAGAAGCGTAATGTTTAATTTGAGGTTTCACGCAAAAACTGCTGGCACTATTGATTCAACGCCTTGCTAGATGCTGTTAATTTCGCCAACGTTAAAATACTTACGTAGTGTACGGGAAAGATCCGTAAATATGTGACGACAGAACAGATGTTTATGGTTTAAAATGCGTAAAATATTTAAGAATACCGATTCGATAGTTGCGAATTAAATATGATATCTCTTGGACACCGTACATTTCACTTCCTGAAAGAGTGACGCAGGCGCGCTATTGCGGTAGCTGTCATCACTCCTAAGGTAAGCTAAATGTCTTATTTTTTTACATACTTCGTGTACAGCCTAATAGTAGAGGTTGGTGCATCGCTAAAACGAATTCATGTAAGTAAGTGTTCTCTATGCATACATTTTAGAGAGTACATATGTTCATTTTCGGATTTGGTGCACTGTTAGTTAATCATGCTAGCTTAGCCTTAGCAACATGATATGACGTGAGAAGCAGAACACCCTTTCAGACCGTATTTAAAATGAATTGCCGTGATAATATAACTCACGCTAGGTTGTTCTTCCAATAAGACTCATTTTATATTTTTAAAACCGTTTTATGATTCCTTTTTGATGACATTCGCAGGGAAAACATGGATAGCAACGAGACTCCTGCCCAGAGGCCAGTCACCCTGGAAATCACTGGGTCGTTACCGGCTGAATCTAGCCTGAGCGAAGCCCCTATCTCTCCAGATCCGGTCTTGACCCTACCGCCCTCCCCTAATGTCCTTTTCCAAGAGGAGAGCATTGACCTGGGGGGGAGAGCCCTTTATCAGGAGGACAGCCACAGCACTCCCTCAGAGAGCCTAATGGACAAGCTTAATGACCAGATGATGGAGAGTGTCATGATCTCTGACTCACCCAACAACAGTGAGGAGGATGATGTGGTTCCGATGGACAATCTACTGGAGCATTTTGATGAGCGAGAAGAGGAGCCAACAGCAGGACCTGTCGTTAAAGATATCCTAATGGAGGAACAGAAGAAGGAAGAGGTGGAAGAGAAAGTGGACGATCTGATTGGAAAAGACACTACTGAGATCAAGGTGGAGGCTGCGATGATGCAGACAAGTCCTTTAGCCTTTAGCCCAAAAGGACCAGAGGAAGATGCAAAACGAGAGCTAACCATTGACCAGCAAGTCATTGTCTCCTTCTCTGTTCCTGCTGTTACCCCAGAGGTCAGCACCCCAAGCCCAGACAGCCCTAAGCCTGAGAATGCCGCACTGGAAGCCAAGAGAAAAGGGACCACACCCAAGGGCGAGCCGATCCCTGTGTGCACCATCTTCAGCCAGGGCAGCCAGCCCAAAGTTCAAGCACTGGTTCCGGACGGCTTCCAGCCCACCCTCATTAAATCTCCAAGTTTTAGCAGTGTAAGCGGGGGGAGCACAGACATTACTCCCAGTAAGCTGGCTCCGCTGGTCTGCCAGCCCAGCCCCAGCCTTAGCAAGTTCTTTACTGACAGTGGCCATGTCAACCCAGCTACTGACTTCTTTGACTCCTTCACCACCTCCTCGTTCATATCAGTCAGCAACCCCAATGCAGAATCTCCCGAGCCTGCAGCCACGCCTGAGCGACAGCTCTCTGGGTCCTCTTTGTCTGACACTGGGCCTAGAAAATCTAGCACGGCCACCCACAGCTCCCTCTTCGTGCCTAACCAGGTGGAAGCTACCCCCAGGCCTCCTCAACAGACTGTAGCAGATCCAGCTCCAGCACGTCCTCAGCCTTTTGCCCAGCTGCAGGCAGTGTTCTCGGTTGGCGACGACCCCTTTGCCAAGGCTCTGAACATGAGCGAGGCAGATAAGAGGTACGATGCCTGGCTGCCTTCGGAGGTGACCAGGAAGGTGTTGGTCTCTGTGGCAACCCAGCAGTACAGTCAGGCGTTAGGGGAGAGGGAGAGGCTGGCAATGCCTGGACTCAAGTTTGACAATCTTCAGGTAATTTTCTACAATACTGGGTTTTCCATGTCAGGTCTTTTACAGATCTACACATCTACACATCCCCTTGTTATTCAAAGCAAAGCATTTTTTTGTAAAATTTGAATAACAAAACATTTTGAAAAACATTGTAGACATTGACTGTCTACAATTTGTAAGCTGCAGATCTTTAATGGAATATCTACATAGACATACAGAGGCCCATTATCAGCAACCATCTGTTCTGTCTTCCAATTGCATGTTGTTTGCTAATCTAAGTTTATCATTTTAAAAGGCTAATTGATCATTAGAAAACCTTTGAGTTACAAAGGTAATTTGGATGAAACTGGCCAGAGGAAGATTAGAATTTATTTTATGGAAAGGCGGATCTGGTTTGAGGTGTTGGGATCAGAAAGAAGAACATTTGTGAAACGCAGACAAGTTGAAAGATGCCAGAGTAGTGCTTGATGCCATCTGTCAAGCATGGTGGAGGCAATGTGATGGTCTGGGGATGCTTACAGTTTGTAGTCAAGTGGGGGAATTGTTCAGTGTAAAAGGAATCTTGAGGAAGGATGGCTATTACTCCATTTTGCAATGCCATACCATACCCTTCGGACAGACTTGATTGGAATCAGTTTCCTCTCACAACAAGACAATGATCCAACGCTCAGCTCCAAACTAAGCAAGAACTATTTAGGGAAGAAACATTCAGCTGGTATTCTGCCTATATTGGAGTGGCCAGTGTAGTCACCGGATCACTACCCTAATTGAGCTTTTGTGGGAGCAGCTTGACCGTATGGTACATTAGTACCCATCAAGCTAATCCAAGGACATTTTTGTGACCACAAACTTTTGAACGGTAGTGTATGTTTTGTAATAATTTCTTGGCCTGTAATGAATTTCTCCACAGATAATACATGTTTGTGTTACAGGGTGATGCTGTAAAAGACCTGATGGTGCGTTTTATGGGAGAACAGGCAGCTCTGAAGAGACAGGTCCTTACAGCTGACGCTGTCGAACAATCGTTCTTGGGCCTTAAACAACTCATTGTGAGTCACTACATGTTAATGCGTGTGTCCGCTAACTTGTGTTTCATAAATGTGTAACATTGTTGTTGGAAAACAATTTTCTTTCACCTTTCCCCTTCCTCCATCACCTCATCATTCCACTTCCTCCATCACCCCATCCTTTCCCCTTCCTCCATCACCCCATCCTTTCCCCTTCCTGCATCACCCCATCCTTTCCCCTTCCTCCCCCAACCTATCCTTCCTCTTCCTCCCCCAACCTATCCTTCCTCTTCCTCCCCCAACCTATCCTTCCTCTTCCTCCCCCATCCTATCCTTCCCCTTTCTCCGTCACCCCATCCTTCCCCTTTCTCCGTCACCCCATCCTTCCTTTAATGTATCTGCTGACCTGTAAAGGACTCTGACCTGCACTGGTATTTAAAACATATGCACTGTAGCAGCATGAAGAGAGGGGGGAGAAAGAGAAACTGAGGGAGAGAGAAGGGCGGGGTGGGAGATCCTCCAGGCTCTGAGTTCTCTCTCCCGCTGTGCTGATGTATAATGCATGGGAGATGTGTGCATATTTCAAAGGCCTTCTGGAATCACACACACACACACACACACACACACATGAATACAGACAGACACAGCCTCTCACAGTGTACTGGAGATCATTTGACCGAAGGATTAAAATAGCACCTGGTGCCTGATTGTGTGTGTCACTGACCCTCCCGACACCCACGCTGAGGTGTTTGTGTGTGGGAGAGGGGGGAAAGGCAGTTGATGTGTGGTCTGTTGATGTGTGGACTCTGCTCCTTTACGGTTCTGGCTGGGCTAAGTCAGTCAACCTGACAGTGATCAATAACTGTGATTGATTGTATTGGATGTGAAAAGCTTCTGGGTGGAACATTGGTACAGTGCGTGTGTGTATGTGTTTGTGTGTGTGTGGGTGTGGTTGTACAGATTTCTGTGTACCCTGGGGTTGTAGTGACTAGTTGAATGTGCCCTGTGGCTGTGTGTGAGTCTTCCCTCTGTCGTGTGTGTTTGGGTGCGTATGTGTGTGTGAGATGCATGTGTGCCCGTGTGTGTGCGCGGTGTGTACTGCCCTCTGATTCTCGGGGATGCTGGAAGCTGGCAGTGACTCATGTTGCAGTGCCTGTGTGTGACTGCACACACTGCCACCACACTCCCTCTGAGAACACACACACATCGGCTTTCTGGGGGAGTGTGAAGCAGAGACATGAGGGAAGACGAGATGGAGAGAGGGAACGAGGGAGCGAGGATGAGAGAGAAAAAGGGAGGGAGGACATGAGCTATTAGGTGGGGATAGTAGAGAGACGAGGGGAGGGGAAGCGAAGCGAGGGAGGAAGAGGATGAAGCAGCCTCTGTGGATGAGAGTGAGGCTTTGAGGACAGATGCTGTGTTTCTCTCTTTTCTCTCTCTCTCTCCATTCTTCCATCCCCCGCTGATCCACAGACAGAGGCCGTGTGATATACAGCAGCGAGTGAACATTATTCATATGTGGGAGAGCTCAGCCATCATCTGATTGGCACCAACGTTATACCGCAACTGTGTCAAAATATCCTAGTAAGTAGCATAGCCGGTAGCTAACATAATGAGAAGGTGCACCCACAAATGTTAGCCAAGCTTGAACAAAAAAGGGAATCCGGTGCTCCACAAAGAATTGGAGTCTCCCCTGGACACTTTAATGAGTGACTGTCCTGGTGTCTCTGTTGGGTTAACTGTCATGTCCTCTTTCCCTAGGGGTGTGTCTCTGTTGGGTTAACTGTCATGTCCTCTGTCCTTAAGGGTCTGTCTCCGTTGGGTTAACTGTCGTGTCCTCTGTCCCTAGGGGTGTGTCTCTGTTGGGTTAACTGTCGTGTCCTCTGTCCCTAGGGGTGTGTCTCTGTTGGGTTAACTGTCATGTCCTCTGTCCTTAAGGGTCTGTCTCCGTTGGGTTAACTGTGGTGTCCTTTGTCCCTAGGGGTGTGTCTCTGTTGGGTTAACTGTCATGTCCTCTGTCCCTAGGGGTGTGTCTCTGTTGGGTTAACTGTCGTGTCCTCTGTCCCTAGGGGTGTGTCTCTGTTGGGTTAACTGTCGTGTCCTCTGTCCCTAGGGGTGTGTCTCTGTTGGGTTAACTGTCGTGTCCTCTGTC
>JACXGK010013774.1:0-12439 GCA_016801125.1 Novumbra hubbsi
CACACATGCACACACACATGCACGCACACACAGACAGATGCATCCACACATGCACACACACATGCACGCACATAGGCACACACACACACGGACAGACAGATGATGATAACATAAAAACAACTTTAGAGAGATTTCTGAGGAAAAAGATTGAATACAAATGAACTAGATTTATATCTCCAACAAAGAGTTTAATGTTTTTATCATCTAAGTGCGGCGTTATTAACATTGCTGAGGGGCATAGTTCTAGCCGGGGCAAGCTGTTCTGTGTTCTCTGGGTTTAAAGAGATCACAGACCTACCAGTCCTATCAAACATATCAGACCTACCCGACATACCAGACCTACCAGACCTACACAACCTACCCGACCTATCAAACATACCAGATCTACCCAACCTACCAGACCTATCAAACATACCAGACCTACCCAACCTACCAGACCTACCAAACATACCAGACCTACCCAACCTACCAGACCTACCAAACATACCAGACCTACCCAACCTACCAGACCTACCCAACCTACCAGACCTACCAAACATACCAGACCTACCAAACATACCAGACCTACCAAACATACCAGACCTACCAAACATACCAGACCTACCCATACAGTGCAGACCACTGAATCTACAGGGCAGGATAACTAGTGTGTGTGTGTGTGTGTTCATGCTTACATGTGTGGAGTGTGTGTGTATATGCATGCCTGTTTATACCTATTGGGTACATGTGCGCTTCTGTGTTCCAATGCGTATGTCAGTTTGTGTGTGTGTTTCAGTGTGTTCACTCCTACGTGTGTTTCTGTGTGTTTGCTGTGAAGGCGGGCACTACCCCACGGTACCAAACCCACCTGTGAGGCCCCATCTTCTGTGAGAGGCAGGCCTGTACGATGCCCAGCAGGGTGAGGGCGGCCAGGGCACAGAATCCATTCACCTCTATCAGCTCCCAGATCAGCCCCACACAGAGAATGCACTGCAGAGGGGTGATCCACACAAAGTGGGCCAGGCCAAGGCTCTGAAACACCCCGAGACATACAGAGGTGTTCAGACCCGGACACATTTCTTCATGTTTCGTCGCATTACAGCCTTATTTCAACATGTATTCAATCGTTTTTGATTCCCTGCCAATCTCCACAAGACCTAGTCCTATAATGACAAAGCAAGAAGTGTTTTTTAGAAGTTTAAGCACATTTGGTAAAACATTTAATATCACATTCGGTAGTAAAACCCTTTGCTATGAACATTGTAATGGACCCCTTAGCTTAATGCTGTGGGAATATTCTTCAGTCACATGGACTGGGGGACTAGTCATGATCCAGGGAAATATCAACGGAGCAAAGTACAAACAGATTTACGGTTATTTAGTTATATTTGAATTATTATACAAAATGATTTCGTTATTTGGATTGGTTTCAGTGAGATATTGTTGGTTACTGAGTGTAAATACATGTTATAGAATACAAGTCTCAAGTTCATTTCATTTTCCTGTACTGTCCTGCTTGTACTAACGTATGCAGATGAAGAGTAGAGGAAACGGGATGAACACAGTAGTCTGGTAACTTTAGATTAAGTTTCCCTATTTTCATTTCTGGGAGTCTGGACAAAACAACGCAACAGTGAAACAGCTCCAAGTTGGTCTGTACCCTCAGTCAAGCATCCGTCATTGTCATACCACGTACATAAACGTCATCAAGGGCAGTGAAACAATCTCATTAGAGATCATTGTTATTCCTTTCCCTGATTTGTCTCAGGGCATTCTTCCACTCAGATGTTGTCACCTATTGTTGAAAGACACAAGTCATCTCACCTGTGGCCCTTGTTATTCACAGTGACATCCTGATTGCTGGTTGCCAAGTCATTCTGGTTGGTGTTCACACCTGGTCAACTGTGTTGAGAGCGTTATAACTGCCATTACTTGAGTTTGGTGAATTGAATGGGAGTTCTAAATGACAACATGGGAAATATGTGCTTGACAGAGAGAGTTGGGTGGGTTGGGTTTTGCCTAAAAGGATGAATTATACATTTGTTTTGTGTGAAACGTGAAAAAGTGCTTATGGGTTTGGGTGTACAGTCTTTCTTTTTGAACTTTAGGTTTTTTATTCAAATAACCACTTTTAATATGTTAGTGATTGTGAAAAACTGTAAGACCTCATCTCTTCTCCATTCATGCACTGATGTAAAAGAACTGGAAGGTCGGCAGCTTTCATCTGCAGCTTTCACCAGTAAAACTGGTACACTAACTACATCGATAAATACAACATTCAGAAATAGAATCACCTATGACAGATTGTTAGCATAAAGTGATTTTACTTAGTAAAATATGACTTCAATTCAAACATCCATTTTTGCTGTTACAAAACAGAATGTGTTCCCCCTGAACCCCTTCAGCCCAAACGGGAATGGCTTGATGAAAATGGTTGATGGGTCGATTAGATGTGGGGGATGTGTAATGGGTTGGTGGGGGATTAGATGTGAGGGATGTGTGAGGGGTTGGTGGGGGATTAGATGTGGATGGTGAGTGAGGTGTTGATGGGGGGGATTAGATGTGGGGGATGTGTGAGGGGTTGGTGGGGGATTAGATGTGTGGGATGTGTGAGGGGTCGGTGGGGGATTAGATGTGGATGATGAGTGAGGGGTTGATGGAGGGATTAGATGTGGGGGATGTGTGAGGGGTTGGTGGGGGATTAGATGTGGGGGATGTATTAGGGGTTGGTGGGGGAGACTTGACAACGCAAGCTCATACTAGTTTACTAAGGTAATACTCTTTGAGCTCGGTGACAAGGGAGTGCCTATAGGAGTATGAAGCCACATCCAATCCAGGTGTTAATTGCCTAGAGGGCACGTAGCAGAGTCTACTGAAATTCAACACCCTTGCACCAGGACCTCCGAGACTCAGCCTCGGCAAGCCTAGCAACACTACGGCTAAATGGCACAGCCTTCCGAGGTTGGTTTGACGAACTGTTGGCTTCGGTTTTGTTTTCCACCACGGAGCACAGGCTGCAGGCCCAAGCCTGAAGGGACAGGTAACTTCTGGAATTGTGTGTCTCTCGTTCAATGGGAAGTTATAATTTGACTAGTAGCACGGAAGCTCAATTTGCAGAACACATGGGATTTGGATGCCAATGGTACGAAGGCTTGAGGTAGTTGGGTAGTATTGAGTAGTACACTATGGTGTCCTGCCTTAGCCCGTGCCCTGTAACCTGGCAACTACTACAGGGGGTTCTTACCTCATCCAGCTTGTTAAGATGGGCTGACATCAGACTGACCAGCTGACCTGTGCTGATCTTGTCAAGGACACGGCTGGACAGCTTCAGCGTCTTTTGGGGGGGGGAGGTCAAAGGTTCAAGGTTAGAAGAATAGGGCTCTCGGGTACAGGGAGGGGTGTGGCCCCTGAGATGGACGTATCCATCTGCCAGGTGGACGTGGGGGCGAGTTTTAAGAGGACGAGGGCCACGCCCTGAACCACACCTTCTTATAGATCAGGCTGAAGAGGGCGATGCGTATCTGCATGCCCAGGTGATGAAGACCAAAGATGGCGGGCTGCAGGAGCAGCAGGCGGGCGGTGAAGAGGAGGCAGAGCCCCAGGGCCAGGTAGTATCCCTGCTCCCGCTCCGGGGCGTGGAAGGGGTCAAACGAGGCGATGATGCGCCCCAGGAGCTGGGGCTGCACCGTTTTCGTAGCCTCCTGTGAAATAGGAGAAATAAATGCATGGGGGGGGGGGGTTGATTTAAGAAACTCTCGTAGCAGGTGATAATCCTGACTTGACATGTTCATCTTCATACACCAGTTTTGTTCTTGATATCACGACGCGGTCGGTAATCTCGATAATAATAACAGTCACGTGTGCTTATGTTTTCTCGCCAGGAGTCCCAGTTGGCATCTTCATATCAAGGTCTTAATGCTTCAAAGGACTTTTATACCTGTGTGGTTCTTCTCCCATATTTACCATTAACAGACGCTTCTTACAGGACCTGGCTGGTGATGTAAGCTTCCTATCAGAGTAAGCACCCTAGGACAATCACACCTCCATGATACATGTCTCTACATCACCGTGCAGCTAATTCACTAGCAAGCGCCACACATGTGCAGAGTGGGATAGCAGCCAACCGGGGTGAGCTCTAGTGTTCCAGCTAGCCAAAGCCGGTTAGGGTCAGCTGTAGTATTTCAACCAGCCAAAGCCGGTTAGGGTCAGCTGTAGTATTTCAACCAGCCAAAGCCGGTTAGGGTCTGCTGTAGTATTTCATCCAGCCAAAGCCGGTTAGGGTCTGCTGTGGTATATCAGCCAGCCAAAGCCAGTTGGTGTGTATTTCAGCTACATTAGTTCCAGCGAATTTGACTGAAATGTAATTGAGAACGCCTTTGTGAATGGAATAAATGATGATAAAATGTAACACAAACAGCTCCAACACTGTCAGAGTACACATGAGAGACAGCGTTAGACATATCCTAAATATACACACTGTCTTGTACATTTCACACATACATGTGCTCTGTGAAATAGAGCTACGCTGAGAACCAAACGGTGACCGACGTTGGAACGCAGTTTGCATAACCATCAGCTACTGCAACCATAACGTAACCGTGGCATTTTGGAAATGAGACCACGTTTCGCTCTCATAATTGGACCCGTCTGGGTTAAACTGGAGCAAGGCTGGAACAAAGCCCTGCACTAACCCCGTGACAGCCAGAGCGGTTAACGAGCGGGGAGAAACGGACTCACCCCAAAGTACAGCAGGATTCCGTAGAACACAAAGGGCCAGAGGAAGCAGCGGGAGAGAGCCCGCAACAGTCGAGGCTTCTTCTTGGCCGATGCCACCTCTCTGTCCCATTCTCTACACAGACCAGGGGAGATGGAGACCGTTAAACGCCGTCGGCGAACAGTAAAACTAAAGGAGGGCTACATTGCTGCGGGACACGGGTGTATAACCCGGGAGATTTGGCTGACTTAATTAACCGAGTGCTCTCGACAGTCGAGGGAGGGAGGGAGGGAGGGAGGTGAGAGGCAGAAAAAGCAAAAAGGCATGAGAGAGAGACTGCTGAAGAGGGCGTGGAGGACAGCGCGTGGGTTGCATGATAGATTGGAACGATACCAACCTGTTGATTCAAGGTAAAGTTCAGATTCCCATGCCGCTAACAGCAGGCTTTGGCACATTCATCACCCTCCGGGCATCCGGCCCTCTCAAAGGTCGACTTTAGACCCGATTCAGAGGGCTGCCGGGGGGGGCCCGAACCGTGACGATGCCTCTCCCTTCGGCCCGCAGGGGCCAGTGTGATGAAAACACCAGGGGCCATTGACTGAGCTGGCATAAGATCCTCCACTTTCTCATTTTCTACTCGAACAATCCTCTCAAAAGGTGTGACATTTACTGTACACACTCTTAAAGATGGGGACTAGGGCACAGAGCAAAGGACATGCAGGACATGCAAGAAAAAGAGAGCTAGAAAAGGACATGCAGGACATGCAAGAGAAAGAGAGATAGAAAAGGACATGCAGGACATGCAAGAGAAAGAGAGATAGAAAAGGACATGCAGGACATGCAAGAGAAAGAGAGATAGAAAAGGACATGCAGGACATGCAAGAGAAAGAGAGATAGAAAAGGACATGCAGGACATGCAAGAGAAAGAGAGATAAAAAAGGACATTGGAGAGTGAGAGACAGAGAGATGAAAGTACAGAAATAGAGAAACTGAGAGGAAAGATTCTAGTTTTTTATGTTGCCTGGCTGTCTAGATTTGGTTTCTTAGCAATGTTGAAAGAATGACAAAAGTGACTTAATGCAGTAAGTATTGATTGGTTTGTGCTATTAAAGTCGCTTCCTTCTCTTGACTTCATACATTGTTGGTCAATTATTTCCAATGCCTTAGCTATACATTGTGATAACTGGGTAGGCCAAGTTAATGGAAATGGAATGAGTAATTAAAATATCCTAAACAGGAAGTCAGAAACATTAACATACGCAAAAAAAGGTACTTTCCACAATGCACATGTATGTGTTTCTGACTACTGAGATGAAAAGCTTTTGATGAAAAATTAACAACAAAAAAAACAAAACAGTGGTTGTATCAACATTATGAAATCCAATGTACTCTACACTTCCTATAAAAGGGGCTAATACAAACCTTTCAAGTCGTTCTGAAAGATTGTCAGCAAGATCAAAAGTTGGTGCCTTGTAAACATCTGTCAACTCCAACTTTTTCCTAAAGCCTTTTCTCAACAGTGGAGATGTCCACCTGCAAATCAGAGAAGATGTTTGGGTGGTAATATCAATAACCACATATCAATAACCTCTGAACAAGACGGAATTACCGGCAGGGAAAATGTATTTTGTTTTTAATTGTGTTAGTTGGGACACCCAAAAGGTCAGAGCCTCCATTTTGCATATTGAATAAAGAGTAAAAAAAATTTAACTAGCTTTGAAACAGCAACATTTCCTCTTTGCACCATGTAAACATACGTAGAAAACTGCACATTTTCCTTTCTACATAATGGCAAGATGTGTTGAAATCCTTGACATTTGCAGTTTACCACATCAACATAAAATCTGTTTGCCCACCAAAAAATGTAATAGTAGTTCAGCCTTGACCAAATATGGACCTATAAGGACCTATAATCAATGTATTTATATAAAGAAATCGGCCACTCAAATCTATATGGTGGCTTTTGGGAGACTGACCAGATGCTCAATTTGTGCTGAAGCCCTTCTTCCCTCTAAAGATAGAATAATGTCCCAGGGAAGGGAAAGGGACATTGCCCTGTGTAGCCTGCCGTCTTTTGTATGGGACGTCAATTGGCGTCCTGAGCCTCTGTAGTAACAGGGCACTGATTGTAAGATGGTGTCTTGGACACATTTCCAAGTTATCATAACCGAATCATCCCCAGCTTCCAACTCTTCCCTTGTTAAAAAAATTATAATAGAATTAATGGAAAATAATTAATTAATATATAAACATTAAGTTATCAATGTTCTTATTTAGGTAGCAAGTTCAAATGGCACCCAATCGATTTATTGTAGGGGACACAGTCTATCAGAAGATTCGAGCCATGCCTTATTGGAGGTGTTGCTTTCAAATAGGTTGTCATTAAAGCTTTACACAGCAATCAGAAGAACATACAGGAAAGCCTATATGAACTCCGGTTTTATAAAAATCTGAAGGGTGGGGCTGAACGTTACCACTGTCATATTCATAGAGAGCTATGGACGCAATGGTAAAACTGGAAACGGCACAGTATTAATACGTTTATAAACGCAAACATTCCTAATATCAGTAAACAATGCATGCCTCAAAACCAAACGTTTAAATAGCCTAGTCCTAGAGGACCGGCATGGCATTTAGTTTCCCTGAGTTCAAAATAATAGTCATAAATCCAGACTGAATGGCTGCTCCAACTACAATATAACAATGTTATATGTATTATTATAAAAATTATACTGTACATTAGCGTTTTATTTTCAGGACATTTTATATCAATAAACAAACATCAACAACTAATAATAATAACAACAACAAACATAAACAACTACTAATGAACTTAAAGTTTAAATGTATTAGGTAAAATACATTTGAAACAACTAATTATTTTAACACACAAAATAAGCAAAAAGAAAGCTAAGACATCCTTACGCACGGCCAAAGTTTTCTTCAGACTCGAACCATTGACAACAGAGACCAAATAAGGTTTCTCCAAGAATCCCTCAACTAACGAGGTGTGTAGATGTGAACTTATTGATTGCATGGATTCCTCAAAGAACTGACCCGACTGAGTAGTCATCAGTCGGGTCATGGAACAGGATTGACAGGGTGCGTGTTGCCTAGGTTACCTGTAGCATACATACCCGTTAGATTTTTTAAGCGCAGCACAAATGGCAAGATTTTCATCATCTGACACATTTTATACAAATTACGTAAAAGTGAAAGTGGTGGACAGTCGGAACCTGACGCACAGGAGCGAAAAGGGCGGCTGGATTTCTTGGAGCAAAACCAGGACACCAAATCGGTCCTTGGTGCATAATTGTTTTTTGGCATTTACGAAAAAACGTTAAAAGTTACATTTAAGCCCTATATAGACAGTGGGATTCCTGGCCACAATTGTCGGACAAACCACGTCCACTTTCTACAACGCGCTCGCCTAATAACCCCTTCCACACATTCCATTCCAAATTAAAGCTTCAAACAAGGTCATGAAGAAAACCATTCCTTACCAGAAGAAATATTTGGAGAGAAAGTTTGCATCTTCCACCGGTGATTTCTGCATCCTAAGATCCCCGCCAGTTTGTTTTCACTCTGCACCTGTGTCGAAATGCCGCTTTACATGTGTGGCCCTCTTGCTTCCACTTTACCGAGGATGACCCAGCGCTTTTTCTGTTCTATCTTGTCCAACCTGGTGCCAACTAGAGCGCACAAGTGCGGTGATGTCACTGGTGGAGAACCTGTATCTCCCTAATGTCACACTTAACGTCTTCTGAAATCAGCATTCACTGTTATCATACAGAGATAACAGTGAGTTGTGCATTCAACACACCTAACGGGCTCTTGTCTTCGCCTTGATATCGAATGAGAACACGAAGGTTAGCCAGAGAATACTTTATGGTCCCGCCAAAGATTCCGGAGGACGTCATTACCGTGCTGACAAGCCTCTACAAAAATCGACACGCGTCGCGTGTTGTGGCAACATCATTTGTCAGATCAATACGCGGCAATTAGAACATAGTGGGCTAATTCAATAGGAAGACATGGGATTCAATTTAACTTGATAGAATAAATGTGGCCACTTAGCAATGTTGTTACACAACTTGCGCTGACAGAAATATTCACAGTTTTAGTCAAATTAGATAAGAGTTTTTGAATAGGCTAAAGTAGATAATGTCATCTTCTACACTAAACGATAGCAGTTGGCTGCATTTACTAACTTTAGATAAAAAAAAACTACAATATTACTACACCCTGGTTATATTCACAAACGGATAATTCATTCATGAATTGCTGAAAACAAGTTGAGATGGGAAACCAATTATTCTACACAACCATTCATTTAGTAGTAGTAAAATGTAAAATAAATGGCCAGTTCACACCATCAGACATCAAAGGGCACGTCAAAACATTTACAATCCACATTTGCGATTGCAGCTACAACATAAGGCTTTCTTTCATTACATATATTGAAACTTTCTATCAGGCTTAATCACTTGGAGGAGCGGGGGAGGGGGGCGGTATAAGAAAGTCAAAACATTCCATTATGGAACACAGATAAAAAGTGCACGCCAGACTTCATTTCTTCAGCCGTTCCTGAGTGGCCAACACACACTGACCGGTGATTAACTCTGCTCACCATAATGAGCTGAGCAAACCAAATGGAAACGGTGTCCTCTCAGAAACGTCATACGAAATCCCGATTGTTTAGTGCCGTTTACAAACAGGTTTTGCCAGGACACCTTCAGGTAGGACCAAGGAAAATACCTATTCTACACAGAGCCAAAAGCTCCACTGGCACGTGTAACCTACTATAGATTCCGATCCGCAGGATGTTTCAGATGCTAGGGACTAAAAATCTCAATGGCTTACACGGAAACTATGTGAATAGAGTTTGAATTACGATTGAGTGAATGATGTCTTTACTACACACTCAAAACGATATGTTAATATCCCTTCTCTCACACAACCTTTTTATGGCAACATAATTAAATGATCTATGTGTGTGAGCGCGCACATGTCAGAGGCGCAATTGTTGGATGTTGGATACAGGGTAGACAGACACTTGGGTGTTCCCTTCACTCCAGGGAATCAGAATGTTTCAGTTGCAAATAACAAGCAGTTACAAGAACGTTACAATGCGCAGTGAAATCCCATTTCAATCTCAGCACATTGTTGAAGCACACATAGATGTGTATTGGCTTGATCCACTGTTTATCAATATGCCACCTGATAGTGCCTGTTTCAATTAACAACAATTAGTAATAACCGAAAGGTAATTTATTAGGGGCATCATATTGTCGGTGAATCAGACTCCAATAAAATAACATAAATTAGCCTACATTATCCAAGGGAATCTGCATGAAAAAAATCAGAGGGAGAGCTTGAGGATTCTACCCAGAGACATTTCTGTTACTGGCACCACCTGACTGACCTCACGGAGCCCCATCTAGTGGTCACATATACGGCTTGCAGTTACAAACAAAAATACGAGAAGTCAGTATGCCCCACGAGGTAGAATATGCTTTTCCTGCAGGAGACGAAAGTGATGGGAGCAACGATGAGTGGGACCTGGGATTTTCAATGTCTAAAAAGAACACCTCTATTGAGGTGACATATATTAATATTTCCAATCTGTTTCTCCAATAACTGATTATCCGTTATATTGCGCTTGAGCCCGCTAAAGTGGCGAGCTACATTGCTAATGACCGCAATAGCTAACTTTTAGTTCTAGCTAACTTTTAGTTATTGCTAGAACTTCTAGTTAGAGTTCTATCAAGCTACCTATAGTAGTAGGTGTTTTTCGGCTAGGTCATGTGCACAATAACGATGCACGTAATTTGATATGAACATAAGTTAAGTCAAATGCTTATCTTTAATACATTAGATGTTTAGGTAAGATACATGTTTCATGTAGCCAACGTTAGTTAGCTAGTGCCTGCTCTTACCAGTGCCCGAGGGAGATGGAAAATGTGGTCCAACCCAGTCAGCAGGTGGCGAAAACGGTTCTGTCCCAGATGTTCTGCTTTCTACTTTAGTTTTGTTTATGTTTAGGTTCATGAGACAACTACTGCCATCTCTACCATTTAATATACCAGCATTGAACCCTTATTAGTAATAACTAGAATCTTTTTAAATTTGAGGCGGATGCAGTGGTCATAGGAGCAGCGGACGACGTCTCCACCTTGAAGAGAGCCATCAACATTGGAGACACCCAGCTGGTTAAGCAGCTGTTGGACAATGGCAGGTTTAAATAATGGTTACGAATGGAAATTCTACATTAAGAAAATGGCCCATATGAAGTACAATTTCTCTTATTGCTGTTTAATGTAACCTTTGGGTTTGGTAAATTATGGTGTGTACGACCTTATGTGTTTATTTAGGGCCCCAGTTGGGCCCCGGGCAAATAACTGTTGCGCTGTAACTCTTCACTGTCTGGTTAACTTTCTAATTATCCTGTCAGGCTTGGATGTTGAGACAAGGCTGGGGTTTGAGTGGACACCTCTGATGTGTGCTGTACATGTGGGCAACTATGATATTGTCAAGCTGCTGCTGGACAGAGGAGCCAGTGCTAACTTCAGCAAGGGTAAGTGGGGTATCATGAAGGCTACAGTTGTGCTTGTATGGAATGTCTCATTCATCAATAAGGTAACCATAAAAAAAAATCAGTATCTGTCTCTCAGAAAAGAAATGTGACCGTCAGTTTGGTCTTTCCGTTATATATTTCTTTGTGGTTAGATACATATGGCATGCCTTTCAAAGTTTTTGTCTCATACGAACGGCAGTGTTGCAGCGAGCAGGAGTGAAGGATACTGGCATCGTAGGGAGTATCACTGTCACCCGGGTGGTCAGTGCCAATACTGATTAACTACAAAGTCATTTTTCCTTGTACGCTGCTGTGCTACTTGAAATAAGTCTTTAGTAGAAATAGGTTGGTCAGTATGTTTCTGGTTTGTATATGTTTAGCCGCTGTTGGGACAGTACGTTTCTGGTTTGTATATGTTTAGCCGCTGTTGGGACAGTACGTTTCTGGTTTGTATATGTTTAGCCGCTGTTGGGACAGTACGTTTCTGGTTTGTATATGTTTAGCCGCTGTTGGGACAGTACGTTTCTGGTTTGTATATGTTCAGCCGCTGTTGGGACAGTACGTTTCTGGTTTGTATATGTTTAGCCGCTGTTGGGACAGTACGTTTCTGGTTTGTATATGTTCAGCCGCTGTTGGGACAGTACGTTTCTGGTTTGTATATGTTTAGCCGCTGTAGGGCTCCGGACGTCTCCACAGGCCTGGACTCGAACCACCTTTGTCTGACTCCTGCAGTCCCATCAGAACAGGAAAAGGCGGTGGCACGTTGCACAACGGCCCCTACGGCCGCGGAGGATGGGGATTGGACGGGGTGGATGTCAAAAGGCTGTGCGTGTTCACACTTAATCCTACTTCAACCGGGGACCTCGGCGCGTCTTGAGGATGAAATGTTGCAGAGCATTTGAAGCACGTGCGCGGACTCTCGGTGAACCCCCACCTCCCCACACCTTCTTTCAATTTCCACACGTGGCCCGGCCAAACATGGGAGGACCAATTAGAAGGCTCGCCACTTGGCTTCATCTGCCATCACTTAATGTGTATGACGTTGATGGGGAATGCACCACACACCGGCTGATAATGCCTCCGTGTGTTTCAGTTTACCGCTCAGACCTCTCATCTGACTTCTTGTCTCCATCTTTCTGTCCCCCTCTGTCTGTCGGTCTGTCCCCCTC
>JACXGK010013775.1:0-12457 GCA_016801125.1 Novumbra hubbsi
GGGGGGGGGGGGGGGGGGGGTCATAGGTCAGGAGGGAGAAAGCAGGGAGTGTGTAGGGAGCGGTGGCATCCATGGAAAATGCTCCGTTCCAAACCAACCTTCAGCCACATAAACACGACAGGTCTAAGAGACATTATATATTTCCATACGTATTACCAAGAAATAAACCCACGTCCACCAGGACAACAAGACAAGGCGAACCTTCTGTCGGTCTGCTTACATCTACGCAATCCACTTCAAATAAACTGCTTTGGACAGGAGAGGCTAGCGTTGGTTTGGGATCGGGCATGCTGCTATGGAAACAAAAAGGACGGTGGGGCACAGCGGTGGTCACTGCAGGGAATCATGGGAGTGCAGCCGGAGTGGGGAGCACTGACAGCCAGGAGCAGGCGCGCTCACACGGCACCTGATGGAGCCTCATCCACCCTAATAGCATACCACATTCAACCTTCGGAAAATGTGTAACGGATCGGAAATCATTGTGGGTGCATTTCTAAAGCTCAGGCCACAGCCTAGGGGGGTCCAACAGACCGGGCCAGACATATACCGCCTCAGTACAGGTTCCGCTCAGCCTACCACCTTCAGCACCACCATCTTTCCCACTTTTCCCTTGTCAAATATAACATGAAAATAAACACTAACTTTGCCAAGTGTAGTGTCTGCTAGATGACGTGTGTGTGTATATACGCAAAGTTTTTCCTATTTTTCCTGGCAAATCCTTTCAAGCTGGGATGGGAAGAGTTGGTTAGTCGATTTATTGGGTGTAGATTTATTGGGTGTAGATAATAGCAGAAAATGTATAAATCACAAATTAAATGTGGAGAAAATGAAGGGGTTTGTGTGTGTGTCCATGTAGTATCTTGTTTTGATAGGGGGTGTGACTTCACCTTTCTGAGATGCATGTTTCTCAGTCTTCCCAGCGTAGTCAAACCCAACAGCAGACTGAAAAGGGAGAGCAGATCCCCATGTTGGAGTTAACATCACAGGCAAATCACCTGGCGGATGTGGAACTCGGACACAGTCCAAACGTAGCATGGTAGATGACACTTAAATTCAACCTCTCTCCATTCACTGTCTAGTGAAGCCCATTGGGAACTTTAAAAAGATGATGTATGCAGGTACAACCCCTGTTCCCAAAGAATTGGGACACTATGAAAATGCACATAAAAACAGATGTAGTGATGTACATATTTTTTTTTATTTTTTTTAAAGAAGCCCATTTTTCTTTGCACTTTTTACATTAAGAAACATTCTTCTTAAACTGTTGCACCATTTCCCTTTTAGAATGGTGCAACCCTTCCCATCCTCTCTGGAATGATCTTTTAATACCCAATCATGTTACTGACCTGTTGCCAATTGACATATTTAGGTTTGTGAGCCACCAGCTTCATGAAATAACTTTTCCAATTTTTGTTGCCTGTCCTAAATTTTTTGAAATGCACTGCAAATTCAAAGTAGGCATAAAATGCATCACAACAGGGTTTAAATAATTAGCACATTATTGCATCCCATTCTTATTTACAATTTACACAGGGTCCAACATTTTTTTGAAACAGGGTTGTATATGCCTCCTTAAATATAAAAGTAGCATTAAATCCAGTAGCGTGTGAGGTCCTGACCATGTGACTGAGGTCTGAGGTAACCAGGATGAGTAGTGTGTGAGGTCCTGACCATGTGACTGAGGTCTGAGGTAACCAGGATGAGTAGTGTGTGAGGTCCTGACCATGTGACTGAGGTCTGAGGTAACCATAATGAGTAGTGTGTGAGGTCCTGACCATGTGACTGAGGTAACCAGGATGAGTAGTGTGTGAGGTCCGGACCATGTGACTGAGGTCTGAGGTAACCAGAATGGGCGTACCTTGTCGACACGGTCGCCCTGAACACCAAACTTTCCACCAAAGCCTTTGGATGTGTCGGTCTGAGAGCAGTGCTTAGACAGCTTACTCTGGTACTCATGGCCCACCGCAGACTGTGAGGACAGGGAGAGAGATTAATACCCATGCTGGGGAAATATGACATACCAATAAAGACAATTGGAGAGTGGAGAGGCTGGCATCTCAAATTAGATTAGCTTTATTAAAACAATACCACACACAGGTTATTTCCCTGATGTCAGGAACCAAGGACACAACCCCAATCTTCAGGAACAAATTTGATGCAAACAATTGCCAGGGCATGTGTGTAAAAAGTAACTTGGTGTTAATGTTCTAAAAGAATTCTAATAAAAATGAGTACAGAAACATTTCCCAATCAATTACATTTAACCTGATAGATCCACCGAAAGTGTAGAATCAGACGAGTAATTAACTGAGGCCACAACCTGCGTTCTCTTCTTGGGGGCAACAAAATAAAAAAATCATTGACAACAGAGCGAGGCTCAGTGCTGGGGCAGTGTTGACAGTGGAGTCCCAGTGGAGTTGGGGGAACAGTGCTGGAATAGTCAGGGGTTAAACTAGGTGTTAAACAAGGTGTTGACAGTGGAGTCTCAATGGAGTCAGGGGAACAGTGCTGGGACAACCAGGGGTTAAACTAGGTGTTGACAGTAGAGTCCCAGTGAGGTCGATGGAACAGTGCTGGAACAGCCAGGGGTTAAACTAGGTGTTAAACAAGGTGTTGACAGTGGAGTCTCAATGGAGTCAGGGGAACAGTGCTGGGACAACCAGGGGTTAAACTAGGTGTTGACAGTAGAGTCCCAGTGAGGTCGAGGGAACAGTGCTGGAACAGCCAGGGGTTAAACTAGGTGTTGACAGTGGAGTCCCAGTGGAGTCAGGGGAACAGTGCTGAAATAGTCAGGGGTTAAACTAGGTGTTAAACTAGGTGTTGACAGTGGAGTCTCAATGGAGTTGGGGGAACAGTGCTGGAATAGTCAGGGGTTAAACTAGGTGTTAAACTAGGTGTTGACAGTGGAGTCTCAATGGAGTTGGGGGAACAGTGCTGGAATAGTCAGGGGTTAAACTAGGTGTTGACAGTGGAGTCTCAATGGAGTTGGGGGAACAGTGCTGGGACAGCCAGGGGTTGAACTAGGTGTTGACAGTGGAGTCCCAGTGGAGTCAGGGGAACAGTGCTGGGACAACCAGGGGTTAAATTAGGGGTTGACCCAGTGGAGTTGAGGGAACAGTGCTGGAACAGCCAGGGGTTAAACTAGGTGTTGACAGTGGAGTCGAGGGAAAAGTGCTGGAACAGCCAGGGGTTAAACTAGGTGTTGACAGTGGAGTCAGGGGAACAGTGCTGGGACAACCAGGGGTTAAACTAGGTGTTGACCCAGTGGAGTCGAGGGAACAGTGCTGGGACAACCAGGGGTTAAACTAGGTGTTGACAGTAGAGTCCCAATGGAGTTGGGGGAACAGTGCTGGGACAGCCAGGGGTTAAACTAGGTGTTGACAGTGGAGTCGAGGGAACAGTGCTGGAACAGCCAGGGGTTAAACTAGGTGTTGACAGTGGAGTCGGGGAAACAGTGCTGGGTCATCACATTCACTATACACTGAACTGTGTACAGACAGAGTGAATGAAAACTGACAGAGAGGGGTGAAAGTGTCCAATGACCCACTGCCTCCTCACTGTCACACCCCATGCACACACACACACACACAAACACACACACACACAGAGAGAGAGATGGAGGGCAGCAGAATCCCATATGGGTGAAAACAATACTCAAACAGCAAAAAGATAAGCTCAGCTACTTTAGCCATGAATGGATTTTAAAGCATGCCAACATTCCCGAGTGTTGAAATAAACATATCAGCAAGAGACTGAAATATGCCTTTTCCATGACATTCATTATTTTTAAAGAGTATATTCAAAGTTGGACTCAAACACCAGACTTTGGCCACAGAGACTTCCTGGGGACTCGGACATTAGACAGGCGACTGGTCTTAAACTTGAGCATATGGGACCTGAAAGTGTGCTTGCCTCCCAGAGTTACTGGTCCTGTTTCAAGTGCCAGTATGATCTAAATCACCAAGACTTGAACCCCAATAAGTTACGTAACAAGTTACGTTTTGAGGTTAGTTGCCTTCTCAGACAGTTCAACCTTGCTACCGGCACATTATCCACAGTATGATGAATACCACTTCAAAGTCACACAAACAATCTTCTTTATTTTCATCCAACCAATGTAGTGTGTGAATAGGTACATAAACATGTAGTTAATGCAAGATAACATTGTCTGGTTGTGTAGCTTGTACACCCTCCCCAGAGACTGCCACACCGCTACTGGGCACGGAGTTATTGGATAAGGACTAATTCACTGTCCTAATTCACAGTCCTATGCCTAAGAACTAACAGGCTTTTCCCCATTCCAGTACACATACACCGTTCAAATGAATTAAGAGAACATAACAGGTCTCAATGTAGGAAATATATTAAAGACCAAAATATTTTGTGTACATTGGATCATTTGTTTAAATCAAAATGACAGTAAATGCAAACCAAAATCCCCCACCGATTGGATTATAACACCAAAAATGTGTTTAAGTGAATTTAATCACGGCAACTCATAATGTGACTCAGTAGTGTGAATGGCCCCCACATCCTGTGTGCACTCCTGACAACATCTGGGCATGCTCCTGACGAGACAGCGTATGGTGTCCTGGGAGATCTCCTCAGGGTCTCAGTAAGCTCCTGGACCGTCTGTGGCGCTATTTGGCAGCGTCGGATGTACCGACATAATGTCCCAGAGGTTCTCAATTGTCCTGCCCCAGGAGGATCCCAGGCCCCCCCGCAACAGAGTAAGACCTGGAGATTTCATCTCAGCACTTAACAGCAGTCATGGTACCACTTGCTAGCAGGTGGAGGTCTGTGCGACCCTCCAAGGATATGCCTCCCCAGACCATAACCGACCCAGTGGCACCCACATGGAGTCTGGTTCTGACAGGTCGTCAGATACATGCAAAACCAGCAGCCCACTGGAGACCATTTTGTAGGGCTCTGGCAGTGCTCATCCTGTTCCACCTCTCACAAAAGAGTAAATACAAGTCATGCTGCTGAGTTGATGCCCTTCTACAGCCCTGTCCAGCTCTCCTCATGGAACAGCCAACTCCTGGTCTCTCCTCCATGCTCTTGAGACTGTACTGGAATACACCGCAAACCTTCTTGCGACAGCACATATCAATGTACCATCCTGGAGGAGCTGGACTACCTGTGCAACCTTAATGGGCTGCAGGTACCGCCTCAAGCTACCAGTAGTGACAAGGACGCTAGAAAAACGCTAAACTAGAGAAGAGTCAGTCAGAAAGGATAAGGAGAGAGAAATTGTGTGGCCACCACCTGCAAAACCATTCCCTTTTTCGGGGTTGTCTTGCTGTTGCCACTTTATACTAAAACAGGCAACATTGACACAATCTTATGCTTCCTAACTGGACAGATTGATTTGCATGAAGTTAAATTTGCTTGGTGTTATACTGTGATGATTACATGTTGCCTTAATTTTCTTGAGCAGTGTATTTCTGCGATTACCTTGTCCATGCGGTCTTGCTGCACCCCAAACTTGCCCCCATAGCCGTCCGAGGCCTTGGGCATGTTGGCCAGCTCCTTCTGCCGTAGGTCGCTGTGTTCCGAAGACACATTCTCACGCAGCTTGTGGATACTGACCAGGGGTAAAACAAGAAAATGAAAACACTAGGTGAGTAAAAATGACTCTGGTGTTCAAGGACCATCACTTTGTTTTTTGGGAGAGTATTAATGGTTCACAAATGACTGAGGGCTTTAAAATGGCTCGACAAAAACATGACAAAAGAAAGCAAGTATCAAGCTCACCATTAGATAGACAATGACAACAGGGATGATTATATTTGAAATTGCACCAACACCACCGAAGAAAGATGCTGTTGTGGTTGAGGATGACGAGGAGGCAGTGGTACTCACTTGATGTGTTCCTGGTGACCGGAGCCTTCCACTGTTTTAGCACCCCACCGCTGTTCCTTCTCGGAAACATCATTCTGATGCAACGGACACAAGAGGCAAGAGGTCAGCGGGGAAAAAGGACAGAAAGATGTTAAGCCCAAACAGGGATGAGAACGAGTGGGAATTAGGATTAAAAAGAGAAAATGACATCTTGGGCAGAGAGATGGAAATAGCGGAAACCCAAGCAGGGCGTCAACGCCCACAAATGGCTCACCTCGAAGTCCGGGTCAGTCTCCCAGTCATCACCTCCAGCATCCAACGGCACTGTGACTGACTGCCCTGCTGCTGCCTTCCACATCTGGGGGAGAACCAGGCTAGTTTAACTGGGTTGTTTGTGTGCCACCGGGGGAAAACAAAGATCATATCGCAACTGCCCTAAATTGATGGCTTGAAATATTATTTTAGCTGTTCACTAACATTGCCCCCCATTCGACCTGATATGACATGAGCAGCCAATGACTCAAGTCACCATTCAACATTTTTATTTTATAACAGAGTGGGATGTCTTTCAAAAGTGTCTGGCGTATTGTAGTGTATTTGGCGTATTGTAGTGTGTTCGCTTTTTAGGGAAAACTGCCATTAGCCTTTATCCCACACCAATAGTTTTAGCAACCAAGTCCACTTAAAAAAAAGGCCTGACTCTGTAAAACTAAATGACGTGGCTTCATCATTCATTTCGACAGGGGGGAAGACTGATGAGGGGTTCACTATGTAACCACAACAAAATGATAGTCTTTCGTCTGTTTCAGTTGCGGCATACATTTACCACGGTCCGGCAAAGCACATTAAAAACGTATCGAGTAAGAAAGGGTGTAGCCATGACAACAATTCCACAAAATGCCTTAATTTCACATTGTGTATGCGACCGTCATAGTACTGTAAGCCTGCAAATACCCAACACAACACCGAATTAGTCTTTAGGTAGAAACCATGATTAAACCAGAAGACATATTTTTTAATTACATATGGGAATGCGCTGTGTAATCAGGATTTCCGCGTTCTTCAGTACACTACAACGTTGGTCCCGCAGGATCATTCGGCATGGAAAATGCAGTAACAACAAAATCTACTTCAAATATGTTTACTGGTCAAGTACCCTCACTGTGTGGAATAAAACAATTGACATTGAAACAGCTTGCAACTAACAGTATTTGCTAGAACACGACTGATCATTTGCAAAAAGCTTCTCCTGTTGAGCTTTTTTAAATCTTGTGATACAAGACGTGCAGTGACAGTGGTTTAACAAAGGGAGGAGTACTTTACACTAAGACAGATAATAGAATTGTTGGAACTGAACAAAAAAACGTAGATTTCTGGATAGTAAATTTGAAGTGCAAGTGATGGTATTTCCTGTTCCAGTTTTAGCTAGTTAGCTAGATATTACTGGTGAAGCTCGCACAGTTGTATTTTTGTACATGTATTCTTCAACCTTTTGGATCGCCTCATTATTACAGTAGAACTATATCTCCATTAGACACTTACTTTTTATGAAGGTTCCCTCCTCTCAAACAAAATATTTTATATGAAAAAGAATGCAACCCTTGACAATTCTTAGGGTTTGTAGATGGAATATTCCTTTTAGCTCCGCTTTTCCGGCTCTCCCAATATCCCACTTCCTGCTTGGAGTGACGCAGGCGGCTGATGTATTAGCCTGAACAGCCGCTAGGGCTCACTATTTATATTTGTATACGACTCATGGTCTAATATACAGTATGTAGATATTCATCCCAAAATGCTGAGTCATTAAATATAGTTCTGTAAAGAGTTCACATTTAAATAAAAATCACAGTCTGCGTATATGTACAGATGATTTTACAAGCATTATGTTAAAAACTGTTTAAAATACGTTGACATATGTTTTTGTACATTTGAGAACATTTTGGTCTCCACTGATTGTATTTGTCACATACATTATTCATCTTTGTGTCTCATGAAGTGAAAAAGTGCCTTGCAATATTTGGAACCCCCCAACATATTCATTAGTTCTGTTTTTAGTTGTTTCAGCTTTGGTATTTTAATATGGGATACACCCCTAGGGTATCCATAAGAAGCTCTTATGCCATTGAACATCAACAACAACATTTTACTTGTATTCATTTCTAGAGGTGGTAAGGTTTTTACTATAAAGACTAGGTCATTGTCTCAATTTGCTATTATATATACACTATATAGTATGTTAGATTAAGATGAGTAACTCCCAAACAAGTGCTTTGGAGGAGTATGCCAAAAGTGACCAGGTGGTCTACTATTTTCAGCCAAGCACTTTCTTTGTCCATCGCTTCTTATCCATATACTGTAAACTAACATATACAGGTATATGTATGTTTGTTTCAACTCACAAAAGTTGGTTACCCAGCTGACATATAAAGTTAAGTCAAATGATGTTTTTTAATTTTGTTTCAAGTTAACATCTGTTAGTTGTTTTAACCTTCCCTATGTGTTACCCGACTGCATTTTCTTGACCTAACTTTCAAAATGTTGTTTAAAGAATTACTTTGAAAATGTAAGTGTTATAAACTAATGTATTAGAGATGCCATTTCGAGGTTAGCAAAACAATAAATTCTCCAAAACCAATATAATTAAAACAATTCAATACTCACAAAATATCTTTCCTCTGTAGTCAAATGTTCCAATCGATATATACATATATATATTTAGATGCCAAAATAAAAAAATATCACTTTTTGTCTCTGTTTCCTCTTTTGATGGTTACCTGCTCGGTGAGAGAAGGTACCCCTGCCAGCCCTGCCAGCCCTCACCCTGATCCTGAGTGGGCAGCACTGTTATAACACAAGCCAGGGTAGAGATGACCATTAGCATGTTCAAGGCCCAGTTCCAGTCTCTTCTAGTGGCTCAAGGTCACCCCAGAAATGGCTTGTGGTATTATTGTGGCTTGTGTGACTCACAACAACATTGCCACAATTAGAAGAGAACAATTTCTACTCAACCAGTGAATGATCCAGATAATGATCCTGGTGACGTTTCTGATAACAATCCTGACCACCCCACTGATGCACCAGATGGAAGTGCAGTCAGAGACACAATGTGCTACAATCATTTCTGATTGACCCGTAATGTAAAGTACCAGCAGTCAATAACAAAGAATTGTAACACTATAAGAAAATCAGTGTGCCAAGTCGGGTCTAAGATGAATGGGTAAGCGTCAACGAGTTACCCCTGGCAAAAGGGTGAAGTATATCATTACTTTGAATAACTAACCACTTATGTAATAGCTGGAACACTTTTTGAATGAATCCTCACACATGGACTTGGTCAACAATCTTCTGCCACGACAACTCACGCTCTTCTGCTGCTGTATTGCTGTTGTCTTGAATATATACTCATATTCTGCAAACGCAATCATCTGCAATCATCTATACTTCTAACGCTATTAAGAAGAAGCAGAAGGATGGAAGACTCTTTTCTCCTGTTGCCATGGTGCATCATGTTATCTGCATTCTAATGATGAGGGCTTTTACTCTGTGCTTTACTCAGGAATATCGGAAACAAATTGTTAGAACCTGTTCTGAAGCAGTTCAGAGTTACTCAACCCAGAGTTCAGGTTTACATTCACAGTATATTTTAATCAGCTTTCTGAAAAAGGGTTGATGTGTCTGAGCCCTTGTTTGATCATAAGCATATTGTAAGATGCAGCCTTATATAATTGTTAAATGCTTGATACTTTCTAACACCGATCTAACTCCTCCCTCAATCTCCAACTCTACTTATTTAGAAAATGAAGAAAAAGAAAATGTCCTTCAAGCGATGGCACAACTGGTAGTGTTACAAACTCGGCTTGACTAAGCTTCTAGTTCATTCTCCCCAAACGGAGACAGCTGTATGCAGTTGTCTCTAATTGGGAAACCTATTTCAGTTACCTTCTACTGAACAGTGTTGTTGGGTCATTGACATTTGTTACTGTTGTTTGTCACCTTTGAACTGGAGTCTGTAAGTCAAAGTTGTTTTTCACCTGTACCAGTTTTTGTTTGTCTTTAAGTTTGTTAAAACCTGCTAATATGCTGAGTTGCGACCAGCTCTTTTGTTTCTTAAAAGTATATTCCTAAGAGTATTCTCTGAGCAACAATAAAAGGATATGTTTTTTGGGTCCCCTCGGCATCTGTGTTCCACCTTATGGGCAAGCTCTGACAGTGTGTTGAAGTTGCTTAAGTTCAATTCACTAGAAGGTGTATGAGGATGTTTGTTATTCTAAATGCCATTTGGATAGATATGTAACAGCATTGTATATAAAAATGCATTATAAATGCAGTAAATATTGAGAGTTCTACCTAATGCCACACAGCGCTGATATTTTAGCTCTGAGCATAATCTTCCTTTACTATTAACCCAACGTCAATGTAATTACTTTTGTGTCATTTAATATACATTTTCAAATAACCTTTGACAGGTGAAAAGATATGTTCAAACTATTAAGAAACACATCAGCTTTTACATTTTAATATTTGTATTTGTTTGTAATCAAAAAATGGATGCCGGATCGGGATCCATTCACGTGACACCAAATCCCATTTGCTCCAGAATACTATGGCCACCAAACGTTCTGTTGGTCCAGGTTTCATCATATTTATCTGCTCCTCTGCTCACTGCACCGGCTTCAGATTGAAAATCACTTCTGTCTAAGTGTTGTTCTTATTGGCTGCCCCCCCACCTTACCCATCAAAGGACATCTCCCCATCATCTCAGTTAGAGGACTGTCCTGGTATCCTGAACTGCTTTCCCTTAGAGCTCCTCTCTGTCTATCTGTCCTATTTTCCTCATCTTTCCACTTACTTTCTCTGTTTATTTCTATTTCCGCATCCAACCATGACAAAAACAAGCTTCTTTCAGTGTTTATTTCTGCTCCTACACTCCACCAGGACTAAAACACGCATCTTTCACAGTGTTTCTTGCTGTGCCTAAATCAAAATAAGATCCCAATTAAAGATAAGATCCTACATGTTTGATTGTGTAGTAATAAGTGACTGACAGACTGTTGATGGTGACATAGGACTGTAAAACTCAGTCCCAATAGACCACAGATATGTTACAGAAGATCCGGAGGACCTGCAGCAATAAGATTAAGAGGCTCCCACCAGATAGCGCATTTGCACACATTGACTCAGAAATAGTATTTCCCATTGTGCTACAAAAGCAAACTTTTTTTCTGGTGTCCTGTTGAAACTTAGGAGAACATTGGCCCTTGGAACATTCCTCAGGACTACCTGGTCTGACAACTCCTTGCTGTCCCTGTCCAACATCCTCCTGGTTGTGTTGCAGATGTAGTTGCCTGCCTGATAATTCCTGTAATTATTGCTCAAAGCCCATCTGGTGGAGAGTATCCTCTTGTTCGTGCAGCTGATCTGAATACTATCCAGTGAAGCCATAAAAAGATCCTTGAAAACCATAAAATGAGACCTCAGACCGGTTATTCGTTTTATACTGAAATCATTTTAATCATATGTTCATTAAGACTTTGTAGCAACAATGTCTAGGCTTATGTACATGCTGGCTGATTGATAAAAGGCAGGCATATGCCAGAGGTCGACCATTTTACCTTGCTTTGGACATGCTAAAGGCATACTGATCCCTCAAGTATTAGCCAACTTACAGTAAACCGCTACACACTTTCATTTAAAGTGTATGAATAAAATAAATTTAAATGAAAAGCTTGTGCTGCAGACATAGGCCATAGAGCACTATGTCTATGCTTGTAAATGACAGAGGGGGTATTCAGTGACATACTCATTATGACTATAGATAAGATTGATAAACAACCAGATATCAATAGAGATGGAGGACAACCAGGTGTCCCATAGGGTTCCGGTTTGGGCGTTCAGCACACATCAAAAGTTCCTTTTGAATAAGTTGAGAGTTCTCAAATCTTCCGATTCATTAAGGAAATAGAAATACTGCAATGATGGTCCAGCAGTTAGACTCTCTTAATCTGCCTGAGCTCCTGTCGTCGCTGCTTCTTTTCATTGACCTCTTCTAGGGAACTACCAGGGGTCTCTGCTGAATACCAGGGGCCTAGGAAGTTCACCCACAGCAGGAACATGGCACGGGCTGGGGCCTGACACACAGATCAATTGAGACCATAAGACATTGAGGGAGAAAAAAAAATCTGTACAGCGAGTATGGGATGGACTCTTACCAGCAACCAGATGTACCAGAAGTAGGTGGAGATGGCACTTAGCACTTCTGCTACGGCAGTAAGCAGGATGACCTCCTTCACCATATTTATCTGCTCTTCTGGTCACTCCACCGGCACCCATTTGAAACTCATAAAAACTTGTGGAGCAGCAAGGGAAACCGCCCCTCCCTAATGTCAAAACCCTTCTGACAAGTGTTGTTCTTTGTTGCTGCCCCCCCACCTCACCCATCAAAGGACATCTCCCCATCATCTCAGTTAGAGGACTGTCCTGGTATCCTGAACTGCTTCCCCTTAGAGCTCCTCACTGTCTTTCTCTCCTTTTCTCCTCATCTTTCCACTCGTCCCTCCTCTCCTCCCTTCCTCCAACTCATCTTCACTCCTCCGTCCTCTCCTTCCTCAATCTC
>JACXGK010013776.1:0-12479 GCA_016801125.1 Novumbra hubbsi
CCTCCCCTCTCCCGCCCAGCCCATCCACACACTCTCCCAGCCCCTTGCCCTCCTCGCCACACCCGCCCAGCCCCTGGCCACACCCGCCCAGCCCCTGGCCACACCCGCCCAGCCCCTGGCCACACCCGCCCAGCCCCTGGCCACACCCGCCCAGCCCCTGGCCACACCCGCTCAGCCCCTGGCCACACCCGCCCAGCCCCTGGCCACACCCGCTCAGCCTCTGGCCTCAAGGTAAGAACACACATGAATGTATATACACACGCACACACATGAATGTATATACACGCATTCATATACACACACACTGATTTTTGTGTGTGTGTTTAAGCGGTCCGAGGTGTGTGGCTCGGTTTGACTACAAGGGGGAGGAGGAAGGTGAGCTGACCTTTACTGCGGGTGATGTCATCGCTCTGACTGAGGTCATTAGTAAGGATTGGGGGCGAGGCCATATCCATGGGCGAACAGGAATCTTCCCCCTGATCTTCACTGAAGAGGAACCGCCGAAATCAACAGAGACAACCGCAAAAACAATAGAGTCCTTAGGTAAGAGAGAACCCAGGTACTTGACAACCGGTTGACCAACAATCAGGACCTTTCTGTTGTCGAGGAAGTTCAAATGTGACAATAGCAATAATGCACAGCTGTAACAATGCCATTGACTGTAACTATGCTATAAACTATACTGTGTCTGTCTGTGTGTGTCTGTGTCTGTCTGTGTGTGTCTGTGTGTGTGTCTTTGTCCTTTGTTTGTCTGTTTGTGTGTCGGTGTCTCTGAGTCTTCAGACCAGTGGTTTGTTGCTCTATATGACTTCCCTGGCCAGACTGCAGAGGACTTGTGTTTCCAGCAGGGGGCACTGATCAGAGTAACACAGTGTGTTGACGCAGACTGGGCCAGAGGGAGAACCCAGGATGGACGGGAGGGACTGTTCCCCACCGCTTTCTGTAAAGGTGACACACCTGTGCACACACACACACACACACACACTGTGGTGACAGACATTAACTCTACTTCCTTCTATCTGCAGCACAGCCAATGACTGGGCAGCCTGTGGCCAGGGGCGTGGCCAGGCTCAAGTTTGATTTCACAGCCGAAAGTGAAGATGAACTATCATTGAAGGTAGGGGGTGTGAACCTGTCTCCTTGTGTCTCCTTGTGTCTCCGTGTGTCTCCATGTGTTCGAATGTAAATAAAATAATCTCTTCCCCTCCTTGTCTCTTTCTCTTTGTCTGTCTCTCTCTTTCTGTCTCTCTCTCTTTCTGTCTCTCTCTCTTTATCTCTCAGGCCGGAGACCTGGTAAAGGACTTGGAATCTGTGGACGAGGAGTGGTTCATGGGAGTAGCAGAAGGGAGACAAGGCCTTGTCCCCAAAAGTTTCCTGACGCTGCTCCCCAACACACACACCCATGACGCCTAGCAACCAGTGTGACTCTGCTCCCCAACACACACACCCACGACGCCTAGCAACCAGTGTGGGGAAATGTTTTATTTGTGAGAGAGAGGAGTGTGTGTGTGTGTGTGTGTGTGTGTGTTTTAGCACAGACCAGAATATATTTTAGTAATTGTACCATTTCTTTGTCCTCTCAGTAAGATTGAGTTATTAGACTGCTTGTCAAACCCTATGATAGACATCTCATACTTTCTGAACTCTTTAAATGACTCCAGCAGTAAAATTAATTGGGGGGTTCAGTGTTTTAAATGTAAGGCATCAGGATTACACTATTGATCACCGGACGTAAAGTTCTGGTTTAGCCTAGTTCCTGCCAGAGTCGTCAGTAACTGGACCTTAAGTACTTGGAGAAACTGTTCTCGCATTTTATTATGATTCAGTCAAACCCGCACTGCAGAATTCACATGGTTTCTCTTTCCCCCGTGGAACAGACTGGTCATGAGACACAGTATTATTTAGTAGAACCCCGCTGACCCTTGACAGGGAGGATGTCACTTCCCAGAAGTGTGTTGGCGCAGGCGGAAGACAGGAACAGTACAGCCGCTTTTGTAAACATGGCAATGGGTTTCAATGAATCCCTGTCTTATACAGAAACTCCATCTGCTGGTAGGCTTGGCTGCTCTGTGAGGCCTTTCTCCAATTGAGGCGAAGAAATTAGTATTACTGTGAATTACAAGTCCGCTGGCATTCCCCTTTAAGATGCAGTAGCTTTTGTCTGACTCTCAGATTGAATCCAGGTTGTAGTCTCAATGTGTGTTAATGCATGACTTTAACATTTTAGTAGGTGGAAGTTAAACATCTGATTTTGTCTTCCATCTGTGTGATATTACCTTTCTGAACGGATATGTAATCCAAGTAAAATGACATGTTGAAATACAATTGGTTTCACATCGTTGTTTTTTCTAGTTGTGGGAAACGGAGCTGTGTGGGTAACTGATTCCACCACAGGGTTCACAGAGAAAAGAGGAGTGTGTCGCTGTGTGTGTGCAGAGAGGCTTTGAGGTGTGTGTGTGTGTGTGTGCAGAGAGGCGTGTGTCGCTGTGTGTGTTTATGCAGAGAGGCTTTGAGGTGTGTGTATGTGTGTGTGTGTGTGCAGAGAGGCGTGTGTCGCTGTGTGTGCAGAGAGGCGTGGATTGCTGTGTGTGTGTGTGTGCAATAAGGTGTGTGTGTGTGCAGAGAGGCGTGGATTGCTGTGTGTGTGTGTGTGCAATAAGGTGTGTGTGTGTGCAGAGAGGCGTGGATTGCTGTGTGTGTGCAATAAGGTGTGTGTGTGTGTGCAGAGAGGCGTGTGACGCTGTGTGTGCAGAGAGGCGTGTGTCGCTGTGTGTGTGTGCAATAAGGCGTGTGTGTGGTTGTGCGTGCAGAGAGGCGTGTGTCGCTGTGTGTGTTTATGCAGAGAGGTGTGTGTGTGACCAGTAATTTGCCAGTAGCCATGTCATGGTTTTATTCTCAGTTTGGTGAGTTGTGAATGCTACAAACCAGGACGTTTCAACATATAACCCAACCAACCACACACACACAACATATCATCATCATCACAGTTCGATCTTCACCATCACTCATCCCAGTTTGATTCTGAAACTACAAGCCAGTGGTAATCTGTGCCAAACCTTGCTAATGATTTGTCTAATACATCTTTTTCCCAGGCCGTATTAACTTCAGGTGATGGTGGTGGATTCAAACGAAAGGCAGTCGGTTGGAGCAGTAACACACACATGGTTAAAAACTAAAAACACATACAGTAGGTAATGCCACGTCTACACTGACAACGGAAGGCTCTTGGCCATTTGGTGTGAAGCAAAATTATTTTAAGACCAGTTCCAAATAAGCATTTCTGAGGGGAGTTTCCTGGAAGCTTTGTAGCAAATGGTCTTTTAACTGTGAGAGTAGTTTCTCTGCAACTGTGGAACGTTCTTTAAGTTTCAAATTTGCTTCTGCAGCAAAGACTTATCCCAGCCAACATAAACCGGTCCAGTTGAAGCACCACCATTGTGCTCCAAGGCTTTCAGGAGACTCAGTCTTGCTCACTAAGAATTGGCTCACATCCAACTGGGACTCCAGCCCCCCCAAACGTTTGTTTAGTAGTGACAAAGATCCATTACTTCATTAATCTGTAGTAATACACTCCTATTGACATCCAATAACACATCTTAACCCCCTTCAGAACCAACATTTAGGGGCGGTTTGAGAACAGACTTACGTCTGGGTAACTGACATCATATGAAATTAAATAACTATCACAGTATAAACCTTAAGGTGGTGATTAATGACTCACAATACATAGCATCTCAGAAGGATACTGTTCATTTTCAGACTGCTACATTCTCCTTAAAACAACTACAATCTACAACACATACAAAATATACTGTAAAAATACTTGAATAGGCCGGCGGTGTCCGATTGAGGAGAGGGGTCTGTAAGAAACTACATGAGCTACATATTTTAAAGAATTACAGAGGAAGATTGAGAGAGATAAGTGGAGAAGTAAATCTGAGAGGAGAAAGGGTCAGTCTCAGAGGGGGAGGGTTAGTCTCAGAGAGGAAAAAGGGTTAGTCTCAGAGAGAGAGAAGTGGATGGGTACAGTACAGTTTTATATCTGAGGTTGTTCATTAAGGGTGTTACAGTACTACAGTCCCGCCCTCAGTCCGTTCCAGCCCTGCAACGAAGTGGACGTTAGGGCTTGAAATGGGGCGTGTCCTAAACCCACAACCCCTCTCCACTTGGCGAAGGGAAGGGACTGAAACAGGATGCCTGCATTGTTCCTCCTCTCCTTGGCCAGGAGAAAAGCCCTGGGAGTGAACATCGGCACGGCCCACAATCTGTTTCCTTGTGGCTTAACGCTATAAATCCACACAGTCCTCCGCTCTTCAGCAGGGAAGCAGGTGCTAAAATGGAACGTGTCCTCAGCAGAGCGGAGAAGTAAAAGGTTTCGGGCTAGTTGTGTGGTGGGCCAGGCTACTCTGTGTTGCCGGGGGTACAGGGGTCCCGGAGGGGTCAGGGGTCACAGTGGCTGTTGATGACATCTCTGTGTTCAAAGTGCCGCTGTCCAGGGTGGCTTCGTCCTGCAGAACACACACTTCATGTTGATATCAGGACTGTGCTTCCTGCGTGCAATTGTATGCGCATATGTGTGTAGATGTACCTTGACCCAGGGGTGTGTGTGTGCGTACCATGACCCAGGGATGTGAGGGGATGTGTGTATGTGTGTGTGTACACACCATGACCCAGGGGTGTGTGTGTACGTACCATGAACCAGGAATGTGAGACGATGTGTGTGTGTGTGTACGTACCAAGACCCAGGGGTGTGAGAGGACATCCTCGGCTGTAAACCGCGTTTCCACGTTCACCTTCAGCATGTGACCAATCAGACCCTAGGAGGTGAAGTGCCAGGATGTTAGCCTTCCACCACTCCAAACGAATCGTCTAACATTCAGGTGAGAGATCCCAGGTCCTTTAATTACCGAGCAACAGGACCTTGACAATACAGTCCTCAGGTGAGTCTGTGTGGATGGGAGGTAATGAGGTGTGTTTTTGGCAAGTAGCAACCTTCACCCTTGACCTTTCCCCCATGACCCTTCATGGTGTGTGTGGATCCGGTACCTTGGCAGGTAGGCTGACGCCGTCCCAGTCTGGGGAAGGAAACTCCAGGTTCCCCTGGAGGATCTGATCAAACAACTCCTCCTGGACGTTATTCTCACTGCAGGGGTTAGGGGAGGGTTAACTTTAGTTTTTCTTCCACTGAATGTTGTTTTTGCTTTAATGACGTTCTATTGTGAATTAAGGGGAGGACTGGAACAGACCAACAAATCAGTAGGGGAGGACTGGAACAGACCAACAAATCAGTAGGGGAGGACTGGAACAGACCAACAAATCAGTAGGGGAGGACTGGAACAGACCAACTACTCAGTAGGGGAGGACTGGAACAGACCAACTACTCAGTAGGGGAGGATTGGAACAGACCAACTACTCAGTAGGGGAGGACTGGAACAGACCAACTAACCTCCGAAATGGGGGGAAGCCACATAGTAGAATGTAGGTGATGACTCCTGCCGCCCAGATATCCACCTTCAGACCATACCTAACACACACACCCACACACACCTAAGTGACCTAACAACACAGAGGCTCAATCACAGTCAAAAGGGGTTAGTGATAACATAACTGCTAGGGGTGTTTGAGAAGAGAGCTGAGAGACGTGCACACACACACACACACACCCACAGACACATCCGTCATCTCACCCAGTCTCAGCGATGATCTCTGGTGCTACGTAAGTGGGTGTTCCACAGACGGTGTACAGGGGACCTTCAACCACCGTGGCCAGTCCAAAATCACCCAGCTTCAACGACTTGGTCCCATCCGGATACTCACACACCTGGACACAGAAAATACAGACAACCCACCAGACACCACATCCGGAAACAGACACCACATCTAAAAACAGACACCACATGTGTAAACAGACACCACATGTGTAAACAGACACCACATGTGTAAACAGACACCACATCCGGAAACAGACACCACATGTGTAAACAGACACCACATCTGGAAACAGACACCACATCTGGAAACAGACAGTACAGGGGTGGATATAGTAGGAGCATTACCAGAAGGTTTTCTGGTTTGATGTCTCTATGGACGATGTGGATCCGGTGGAGGTAGGTGATGGCTCCTGCCAGGTTAAACACCATGGCGCTGGCATCTCTCTCTGTGTATTTGGTCGAGGATGTTATAGCATCAAACAAATCCCCCCCCTGTGAAGACAAAAACCCACATTTCACACCCGCTGTGCACACACACCCACGTCTTCTATAGACGAACTCAACACATTTTCCCAAACATAAACCTGATATAACACCAACATAACCTAACCTTGACCTCTATAACCTCACTCCCTTCTGAAACCTAAAAACACATGCTATATCTTGTTGCAAATAAGACACAGATGCGTTTCCCATATGATTAATTGTTCCAGCAAATCCGGTGTATTAGTTACCGATGAAACCTTTCAATACTTAAAAGGAAAATATGAATACACACACAAAAACAGACACACATACACACGGTACCTTGACCAGTTCCATGACCAGGTAGAGCTCAGAGGGCGTGTCGTCAACCTCGATCAGCTGGATGATGCTCGGATGTTTCACCCTCCTCAACACAGCCACCTCGTTCTCTATCAGGTGTTCCTAATCAATAAATACACAACTCTCTTCCCTATCAGGTGATTAAAAAACAATTAAGCAGTCAGTACGTAAATCCATCAGTCAGTAGTTAATTGAGGACTTACCTTTCCACAGCACCGAGCTTTGTCTATGATCTTCAGAGCAAACTCCTGTCCGGTCGACCTGTCAAACCATCAATCACACACAGTGTGGGCACGTAGCCATACAGGTGTGTGTTAACCACAGGTGTGTGTGTTAACTGTACAGGCGTGTGTTAACTGTACAGGTGTAAGTTAACTGCAGGTGTGTGTTAACTGTGCAGGTGTGTGTGTTAACTGTGCAGGTGTGTGTTAACTCTGAAGGTGTAGGTTAACTGCCGGTGTGTGTGTGTTAACTGTGCAGGTGTGTGTGTTAACAGTACAGGTGTGTGTGTTAACTGTGCAGATGTGAGTTAACAGTGCAGGTATGTTTGTTAATTGTGCAGCCTACCTCTCTACACACTCTTTAACCACAGCAAAGTTCCCATCCCCAATAACCTTCCCCACTCGGTATTTTTCCTTGATGATGCAGGATGACACCACACTGTTCCCATTTACTAAAGAGGAACACACACACTTCTTCAGTTGTCAGGTTGCATTATTACAAACATGGCCCAAAGTCACAGGAAAAACAATAACCTTGAGTCACAGGAAAAACAATGCATTTGGAAAGCTAGTCCTGAACATTGTGAACAAAGCTACTCTATATTTAGAAATCCCAATTTGCAGTAAACAGCCGTGGACTGTTTTATCAAGTGTCTGATACCTTTAAAAATATATATATTCTAAAGTCTTTTTTTTCAATAACCTGGGCTATTTTTATCCACAACCTTGTTGTTTTGTTATTTTCCTCTGTTTTTCTGTAATATTATAGGTATTACAAAATGCCACACACACACACCCCAGGTGTTACAGTGTCCACGTCATGAGGCTTAGTGAAGTGGCTGAAATGATCAGATGTGCCAGAGCTAGCCTGAAACACACACACACAGACGTGTTACCTTCTGGGCTCAGATCATCTGTCGTGTTCACTGCTCCATTCACTTCTGAGGACACAGGTTGAGAGTACACCTGGACAGAGGGATGGAAGAGGAAGGATATATACAATTAAGAACTGTTTATTCATAAGTCTATATTCTGTATATGTGGATTATATAGAGTTGTTAATTAATACTTGTATTTGGTATGTATAGATGATATAGAGTTTATTCATATTTATTTTTGTTCTATATAGATTATATAGAGTTGTTTATTCATATTTATTTTTGTTATACATAGATTATATAGAGTTGTTTATTCATATTTATTTTTGTTATACATAGATTGTATAGAGTTGTTTATTCATATTTATTTTTGTTATATATAGATTATATAGAGTTGTTTATTCATATTTATTTTTGTTATACATAGATTATATAGAGTTGTTTATTCATATTTATTTTTGTTATATATAGATTATATAGAGTTGTTTATTCATATTTATTTTTGTTATATATAGATTATATAGAGTTTATTAATTTGTATTTTTGTTATATATAGATTATATAGAGTTGTTTATTCATATTTATTTTGTTATATATAGATCAGGTATTTCCACCTCTCACCTTAAAGTGGGATCGGACTTCTGGACTGGTGGGGGAGGGTCCGGATCTGGCTGATTTAGTCCCTCCCACCTTAATTAAGGGCACCTCGTTGGCTTAGAGGGAAGAGATATGACTTACTCCAGGCAGCCAATTAAAACAACCCTGACTAAAGATATGATTTTGATTGGTTTAGCATCTGTTGATTTTGTGTAAGTGGGGTACCTGGGCCAGGTGACTTTGTCCTGGGTGGGGTTTTGGGCGGGGTTTTGGGCATGGTCAAACTGGAGGGTTTGGGGGATGAGGGCTTCTGAGGAGTGGAGGAACGAGAGGTTTTCATCCTGCAGTCTGGAGAGAGAAGAGAAGGAGAGGTGAAGGAGTGGGGGGGAGGAGTGGGAGAGGTGAAGGAGTGGGAGGGAAGAAGGAGTGGGAGGTAGGAGTGGGAGAGGTGAAAGGAAGGGACACAGAGACAGATAGGTCAAACACAGAAACATCCAAATACTTCAGAACAAGTATATTTGGAGACATACAAGTAAATACAGCAGCAGTCAAACCTTTGGACACACGTACCTATTGAAATTTAGAGTTTTGACTGGTACCGGATACATTATACTCGGGTAACATACTGAACTTCTGGGTAACATATTGAACCCCTATGTAACATACCGGATCCCTGGGTAACACATCACACCCCTAGGTAAAATACCGGATCCCTGGGTAACACATCACACCCCCAGGTAACATACTGGATCCCTGGGTAACACATCACACCCCCAGGTAACATACCAGTTCCCCAGGTAACACATCACACCCCCAGGTAACATACCGGATCCCTGGATAACACATCACACCCCCAGGTAACATACCGGATCCCTGGGTAACACATCACACCCCTGTGTAACATACCGGATCCCTGTGTAACACATCACACCCCCAGGTAACATACCGGATCCCTGGGTAACACATCACACCCCCAGGTAACATACCGGATCCCCGGGTAACACATCACACCCCCAGGTAACATACCAGTTCCCCGGATAACCCATCACACCCCCAGGTAACATACCAGTTCCCCAGGTAACATACCAGTTCCCCAGGTAACATACCAGTTCCCCAGGTAACATACCAGTTCCCCAGGTAACATACCGTTAACAAATGCAGCGGCTGCCTTTCCACTGTGTGTGATTGCGTAGTCGTCCTGTGCGTACCGGAACTTCTCCAGACCACACGCCATGAACACGTCATCATCCCCAAAGAAGTCCTGCAGACAGGTCACCTGGGGGGCAGGAGGTCAAATGTCAGAGAGTGTGCTTTACTTAAAGCCTTCCTGACACCTTGGATTTGTGTATTTTCAGTTCCACCTTCATTAAGACATTTGCTTTTAAAAGTTATAAATAAAATCAGGCCAGACCTACGACCTTGAAACATGTTAATGTTTTCTTCTTATGACCAGAATGTGGGTTGGCATTGTCTTGCTGAAGCAAGGCCTTCCCTGAAAAAGACATAGTCTGGGTGGCAGCATATGTATGTTGATCCAAAATGTGTATAAATTCTTCAGAATTAATGGTGCCTTCACCGAAGTGCAAGTCACCCATCCCATGTGCACTAATGCACCCCCATACCATCACAGATGCTGACTTTTGAACTGTGAGCTGGTAACATGCCAGTTGGTCTATCCCCTCTTTAATACGCAGCATTCATTTAAAATGTTGATTTGTCAGACCACAGGACATTTTCCACTTCGCCACAGTCCATCATAATTGAGCTTAGGCCAAGAAACTTTCACCGCCATAAGGCCATCGATTTGTATGTGATTCAAAGTAGTATGAGCCACAAGACCACTGCATTGCCTGTGTACAATACAATACTGTCATAAACAGGACATGATTAAGCAAATAACCATATAAACCTTCTGAACACTGTCAATGTCTTTCAACATGAAGGGAGGGGTGGAGGGTGGAGGGGTAGATAAAAGACAGAGGGGGGATGTCCAGAAAGGCATGTTAATGACGTCTAGTTGCTAGGGAGACACAAGCAGGATTTCTGTTCTGGTGGTTTACCAGCCCACACACACACACACACCATGCAAGACCACACACACACACCATGCAAGACCACACACACACCATGCAAGACCACACACACACACCATGCAAGACCACACACACACCATGCAAGACCACACACACACACCATGCAAGACCACACACACACCATGCAAGACCACACACACACACCATGCAAGACCACACACACACCATGCAAGACCACACACAAATGGCAGGACTAGTGTCTTTGTGTGACTGCATTATTGCTCTAGTCAGTGTCTCAAATTCACTCTATTGTAGTCCCACTATTCCCCATGAAGTACACTATTTATACCACAACCCTATGGAGAGATGACACCCTATTCCCTATATAGTACACTACTTTAGACCAGTACAATATGGAGAGATGACACACTATTCCCTATATAGTACACTACTTTAGACTAGGACAATATGGAGAGATGACACACTATTCCCTATATAGTACACTACTTTAGACCAGGACAATATGGAGAGATGACACACTATTCCCTATATAGTACACTACTTTAGACCAGGACAATATGGAGAGATGACACACTATTTCCTATATAGTACACTACTTTAGACCAGGACAATATGGAGAGATGACACACTATTCCCTATATAGTACACTACTTTAGACCAGGACAATATGGAGAGATGACACACTATTCCCTATATAGTACACTACTTTAGACCAGGACAATATGGAGAGATGACACCATATTCCCTATATAGTACACTACTTCATACCAAGACTCGCACTCTCCTGCTTCTCCCTCTCTCCTGTCTCTCTCTCCTGTCTCTCTCTCTCCCACTCTTCTGTCTCTCTCTCCCTCTCTCCTGCCTGTCTCTCCCTCTCCCCCGTCTCCCTCCTCCTCTCTGTTAAGGTCCCCCCATTCTCCACATGAGGATGTACCTTATTTTCTGCAGCAGGATCCCTCCAGAATACAAATTAATCTGCTCTCTCTCTTTATCTCCCCCTCCGAAAAACAAATAACCCCCAGTGATTATGAGAAATATACAGCCTCCAGAGATTAACAAAAAATATAAAACCTCCAGTTTACCGAAAATAAATATTATCCAGTGTTTACAAAAAACATATATTATCTAGTGTTAATGAAAAATAAATAACGTTAATAATAATGTTTACCAAACATTGACTACTGCACATGCAAAAATTATGTAGGGTTAAAGTTCATCTTAACTGGACACCTTCATGAGTCAGATAATGAAGTAACAGACTGCATACACTCTACAACATAAAACAAATCAATTGAATAACAATTTGAGATAAATTAAATTTGTAGTTGAACCAGTTAATATTGATATTTTAACGTACTACTATCTACTAATAATGACAAACATGTGTCATTTACATGCCTGACAGTACAACAGTTGAGCGGCCCCAATTGGTTCTGGAGAGTTTACAAACCGGTTCTACTAAAACACACAGAAGCCTTAGGACCAACATCCAATTCTTCATTATTAACCAAATGTACCTATTGGGTTACACAAGCGCATAGCTAAACGCAGTGCTATCTGGCCCTAAACAGTATGGCAAACTATTTACCCACGGTTACTAATCAAAACTGTAGGGAAAGAATATGGTAACGTCCAGGCTCAGAGCCTTGCCAGTAACAAAGACAGACACAGAAAAACCTGAGTCCCTGCTGAAGAAAAGCTGTGTGATCACAAGAAAACTGAAAACATTTCAAACTTACAACAAATAAGTAGAATTTCTTCCATTTTTGGACCACTATTCACGATGTCTTAGACTTCTGAGGATGAAAATAATTCTTTTGTTTGGGGGAGGACAAAGTCCGTTGACGGCCTCAAATGGGGACAGTTTGCCAGACTGACCAGTCTTGTACTGTTGTTATTTGTTTTACATATTTAATTTCTTAGTGATTGTTGTTTTATTAATTGTCTTGCAGAAAATAGTAATGATTATTACGCGAATAATGTTATATTGTAAATGACTATGTTACTTTATTCCAATAACAAGGGATAGATGAAGAGAGACAGAGGGAGAAAGGGGGTTGCCATGGTAGCCAGACTACTCTAAGGTGGATGAACAAACTGAAAAGACAGAAAGGGGCCTAGAGACACCCCCCCCCCCCCCCCCAACACACCCCCCCCCACACACAAGTCTGTCTTTAAACCCTTGTGGATATC
>JACXGK010013777.1:0-12458 GCA_016801125.1 Novumbra hubbsi
GGTTAGGGTTAGAGGAGAAGGGTTATGGTTAGAGCAGAAGGGTTAGGGTTAGAGGAGAAGGGTTAGGGTTAGGGGAGAAGGCCAACAGCATGACGGACCACCAGAGAGAGGTAGAGAGAAACAAGGAGGGCGACTCGGTACATGCAAGAAGGGAATCCAACCGAGCTTTCAAACAAACAGCAGATGCATTTATTTCAGTCTTTCTATGCGCTGTGCAATTAAAGTTCAATTTCAGAACCCTTCCTTACTCCAACAGTAATCAGGACTTTAATCTGAACTATTGTCGCGCTTCCAGTTGAAATAATGGGTCATATACTATATCACTGTGATTAGGCAAACTGCGGTGTGAAAGGGGTCTGCCGTAATATCAAAGCTCAACGCGGAACTGGCGCCTGGAGTGGGGACAAGAAGGGACTCCGCCTCTTCCCCAGACCCTGACTCACATGACTGACAACCTTATTATGCACTGCACTTATTATTGATATTACGCCGAGCCTGGTTACCATGGCCACCGTGCAAGAGACATTTAATTTTCTCTACTCCATCATCATTATCTATGGGGCCATCTGTTGTGGAAAATGAATTCAGACTCATTTGCATGACTGATAAGCACATTCTTTATCTATTCGGCAGAAGGTCATGTAGCGTGGATTTAGAGACTGCTGAAGTAAGGAGGGAGAATGGACGTGAGCAAGAGACAGCGAGAGGAGGAAGGGAGAGAGAGAGAACAAGGAAAATGAAAAAGATACAGAGGACGAGAGGTAGAGGAAAAGGGGAGAGAGAGGAAGAGGGGAGACAGAGAGAGGGGAATGTGGGAGAAAGAGAGGGAGAACCTTCATGACGTAAAGGATACATGGAGTGTGTCTGTGTGTGCTTACAGTAATGCGTCAACATGATGATCTTGTTCAGAAATGTATACTGTGTGTGTGTGTGTGTATTTACACAGAAAGGCGCGAGTAGGCGTTGGTATATGGCCAGTATACGGCTAAGAGATCTTTCTTTAGGAACAACGAATAGGGAAGTTCCCTGACACACAAAATAGCCATTATACATTGGCAATACACCACACACCCATGCAATGCATTAGTGCTGCTTAACATGAAGTACCATGAACTATACAAATATTTATTACCAACACCATTAGATCTGAAAAAAGTTATGTCATACCCATGGTATACAATATCATTTGCAATGGCTTTCTACCAATCAGCATTCAGGATTCTCCAACACATATATTTGTGTTCCTATTGTTATTTATATTGGTGGTAATATCGGTATGTATATTGGTGTTTATGAATATGTATATTGGAGTTTATATTTGTAAACATATATTGGTATGTATATTAGTAATAATATTGGTATGTATATTGGAGTTTATGAGTATGTATATTGGTAAACACAGTATATTGGTGTTTATATTTGTAAATATATATTACAGTTCATATTGGTATGTATATTAGTAATAATATTGGTATGTATATTGGTGTTAATGGGTATGTATATTGGTATTTATAATGGTGATAATATTGCTATGTATATTGCTGTTCATGGGTATGTATATTGGTGTTTATGGGTATGTATATAAGTGATAATATTGGTATGTTTATTTTGTGGTGAACCCACAATATTAGTGTCGCACCAACTCCCCCAAGAGAAGATGCTTTGAGGTACCATAACACTCCATTGGCAGCTAGAAGTGCTGTATCCTCCCACACTGTTTCTGTGGATTTTGGGTTAGAATTTTTTTCTTACTTCCTTCTTGTTCCATGTTGCTCACTGTTACAATATTGATATTCCGGTGTTGATAGTAGTGTGTATTTTGTTTTGTTCATTAGTGTTTTTATTAGTGAGAACTGTATATTCACATTGATTCTTTTATTTATCTGGGTGTTTGTATTGGTGTTTGTATAGTTTTTAAATTAATGTTCATATAGGTATGAATCGTATATTCGTACTTATATTCAGATTATACTATACTATTTATTATAGAGTATACTTTTCAAGAAAGCTGTTTCAGTAATTTACCCAGCTAAAAAAATCTAACCAGCATTATTACGCAAAGTTGCTTAGAAAAGACAGAGCATGAAATGTAGCCAGATCACAAATCAAAGCAACAAACTCTCTATACCAAACCTGCTACCTATTAGGTTAAGTGAATGAAACACTAAACTTATTCACCAATCAGATTGTATTCTGTTACTAGGGCCTGTCCCTTCAAGGAAAATCCAATTGACATCAGAGCCTCAATTGTGCGCCATGCATTACAAATGATTGGACCTCCAATAGATCCTTTAGATTACTCAAATAATTCCAATGGCTTCCTAATCTGGTTATGAGAAGTCCAATATTTTCAATATTTTTTTCTGGAATACCCCATTGGTATTTATATTGGTGTATATACTGTTGGTTGTTTTTGTGTTTATTGTGGTGTGTACATATTTTGTCTTTATAATCAGTGTATTCTATTTTAGCCTCTATATATTAAGATGAGAAGGCTCATTTGAACAAATCCCTGTTTGAATTCATGGGTGTAAACAATTAATGTGTACATACACGTGTGTGTGTTCTGTGTGTTCGTTCCATGTGTGTGTTGCGTGTGCAAGTCCCTGAGGCTTTGCCCAGTCTTTCATGTCCATCACATTTGTCATCCCACGTGACATTACCTCTCCCTGTCTCAAATGTGCTACCTACTTCCTGGAGTCGAGTCCAAGGCCTCGCCCTCACGTACTCTCTGCTGCTCCCTCCGTCCCACCATGACTGACTGTGTCTCTCATCGCTCTGCTCCTCTATTCCTCAGTGCTGTACAGTACCCTCTCATTTTACAGCACAGTTGAATCCTGTGCCTCCCTTAAGCCCTTCCTCAACCCCCCCCCCCCCTTTTATTCCCAACACCTATCCATACCCCCCCCATCTTTCTCTCCATATACAACACGAGAACCCTTCCATCTCCCTCTTCCCCTCTTCCCCAGTCCCAGGACACGTCAGCCATTCCATCTCTCTGCCTTCATCACCCATCATTCAAGCCTCAGACTCTCCTCTCTGAAAACCAGAACAAACCCTTTCCTCCTTCTCCTCTCCTCCCACTCTTCCTCTCTCCTCGTATCCATCTCTCCTCCCTGTCCTGCTATCTTTGTCTTTTTCTTTCCATTCTCTTGCCGTCTGTTCTCCTCAGTCCTCACTCCTCCTCTCTCTCTCTCCCTTTCTACCAGATATTCCAGTGGTAGCCGGGGCGGTGTGTTTAGTTCTAATTCACTTCCTCTATGCCGTATCTTCGCCTGGCAGGAAGCATCATTGCGGCTGCTTCTGTTGTTGTTGTTATTGTTGTTCTGGAGCAGTATCCCGTTCACAGCTGACTGCTGGTTCCCTGACTTTTTAGCAGAAGGAAGTCATGCTAGGAATGCAAATAGGAAGCACTTGAAAGAAGGCTCATTCGTTTCTGTAAGAAACATTTTGTTTAGTGCCTATGAGAGTCGAGTCTTTTAAAAGCAAAAACATTCTAGCATGTCTTTGTTGTTTGTCACGTCTTGCTATTTTGTCAAGAGTTAGGTGCGTGGTGCTCTCCAACATGGCCTTCGGGGATTTGTCCATATTAGCGTCATTGTTCACTGGGGTAATTTCCGGCTTGGGGTTTTAACATGCGTTTATTGAACTGTGTTTATGGGAGGCTTGTGGAGATGTTCACAACTTGACCTACTTTCAGAGGAATTAATTGGGCTACTCTATCGCTCCTTCCCCACCTCTCATCCCGAGTCATTATATTCTACTGTAAGATTGAGGGTATAACTGCCACATCTCTGATGGAGGCAGTTGGCCATCACTCAGCTTCAATAATTTCCCTCCTATGCTTTCCACCGCCATGTTCTGGTATTTGTCTGCTGTCCACCTCTTCTCCCATCTGTGCTGTCCCTTACACCTCTGTCCTTACCTTCTCCTCCCATCTGTGCTGTCCCTTACACCTCTGTCCTTACCTTCTCCTCCCATCTGTGCTGTCCCTTACACCTCTGTCCTTACCTTCTCCTCCCCTCTGTGCTGTCCCTTACACCTCTGTCCTCACCTTCTCCTCCCATCTGTGCTGTCCCTTACACCTCTGTCCTCCCCTCCTTCTCCCATCTGTACTGTCCCTTACACCTCTGTCCTCACCTTCTCCTCCCCTCTGTGCTGTCCCTTACACCTCTGTCCTCACCTCCTCCCCATCTGTGCTGTCCCTTACACCCCTGTCCTCACCTTCACCTTCCATCTGTGCTGTGCCTTACACCTCTGTCCTCCCCCCGTCTCCCATATGTGCTGTCCCTTACAACTCTGTCCTCACCTTCTTCTCCCCTCTGTGCTGTCTCTTACACCTTTGTCCTCCCCCCTTCTCCCCACTGTGCTGTCTCTTACACTCTGTCCTCACTGTTTCCTCCCCTCTGTGCTGTCTCTTACACCTCTGTCCTCACTTTTTCCTCCCCTCTGTGCTGTCCCTTACACCTCTGTCCTCACCTCATCCCCTCTGTGCTGTCCCTTACACCTCTGTCCTCCCCTCCTCCTCTCCTCTGTGTTGTCCCTTACACCTCTGTCCTCCCCTCCTCCTCCCCTCTGTGTTGTCCCTTACACCTCTGTCCTCCCCTCCTCCTCCCCTCTGTGTGGTCCCTTATGCCTCTGGTCGCACCCTCTTCTCACCATTGCGCTGTCCATTACTCCTCCGGCCTCACCCTCTCCTCCTCTCTGAAGTCCCTCACTCCTCTGGCCCCACTCTCTCCCTTCCCTCTGTGCTTCCTTCTATTTATGTTCAATATTTCCTTTACCCATCCGTCTGCACCACCTTCCTCGCCAACCCTCTCCTCACTCCTCCTCACTACCTCCCTCCCTGTCCATGACATGCCCGTCCATGTGGTAAGATGCCACCGGCTTTTCCCTTGCCTCCCCGTCTCTCCTTTTCAGCACCGGGAGCTGTCCGCAAAACTGTCCAGCACCACAGCCAATTACAGACATCTTGTTTCTCCTCAGTGTCTGTGGCCATTCTCTCGGTGTGATAGAACTATACTATATCCGTACCGGATACTAGTGAAAAATAAGGAAAGTGGAATGTCCTTTCCCAAATGTCAACATGAATCTCCAAATGAAAACCTACAGTAACTAAATGTCTGGGTAATGATCCCAACGTGTCGCTATGAGCCCCCAGGGCAAAGGACGCTCATAAATAATGGGGAGACGTTTGTTTGCTTTAATATTCTCATGCTTTTTTTAAACAAATATAATTTGACCCGATGATGAGTTTTACTATTCTTGTCAAATGAATTGTCTATCGAAATGCCCACATTCATTTACAATCTTGCCCGTTTGTTTATGACCCCAGAATGCAATGTAAATGAACAGTGGTTGATGATCAGTATAGCCAAATACGAATTAGAAATTGTTCATATTGATTCCCCTCAGGGCATCCATTGTCCCAATCCGCTGGGGTACTTATCCTGCCTCCCTCACTGCCAGCCTGGAAGCGTTTCTGAAGAAAGGTCTCTGCATCTTCTTCTAAATGTTGCTTAATATAGCACATTTTGTGCACAGTTATTTTGTGAAACCAAAACAAATTCTCTGGTGTTTTCTGGTATGTTAACTTAATAACCGTCTTTTTCTTTTTTTTACATGTGTATTGATATTTAAATGAACTGTTGTCTTGAAACTGAACTATATAAATATTCACAGAAATGAATACCTCGCGAACCTTCTCCCATGGTATTACTGTCTACTGTCCCAAGGCTACTCCCTGGATGTCCACGCTACGTTAACAATTCATTGAAACTCACCAGTCGAAATGAATGAATTAGCACCTCTGTCCGGTACGAAATGAATCTAATTTATAATCTAATTACAATGATGTCTCAGAGACCAAATTAGCATATCTCGATTTGCATATCTGGGTAAATATGCAAATCCTTTAGCCGTTTTTTTTTTTTTTTTGCCTTTTCATTCACAGAAGAGTGGTTATAAATGTCACTGCTCGGAAAAAAAAAAGACAGGACATAATTATTCTGTGAATATGTGGTAGGGGCCAATGGGTTCTCCTGACCCCCCGAGAGTGTCACGTGTTGGCTGAGAACACAGCCGTCCTGCGTCCCAACTAATTCATCTTTCCTACCAAACATAGTTCAAAGCCCAGCCTGCAAAACAGTCTTAATTAACTGTGCGCGCTGCAGTTCGGCAGCTCTCCACTCCACGATCTAGGTAGCCGATACGGCGGAACCACAGTCACGCAGACTGATGGACCCGAGGTGCCCCGGCTAGCCTGCTCCTGGATGATAGATGGAACGACGCCTTGGTTCCTGGGTTAAATACAGCGGGGGGGGGGGGTGGTTGGGGGAGCACTGCTCTCTGCGCACAAGTACCCTTTCTCGCTGCCACACTCCCGCCCGTCTCTCCCACACTCCTGAGACCCAGGGGCCCGTGGGAAGCACTGACGCCGGGAGCAGACAGTCTGCAGCCCGGAATAAATGTAGGCGAGAGAGCAAGAGAGAGATATGGAGAGGGAGGGAGGGTGGGAGAGAGTGAGCAGTAGAGCTACGTTGTGAGGGAGAAACATATGTGTTAAACTCAAATACATACAGTACATGTACACAGCAAGAGAGAGAGAGAGAACAAATTGAGCCTAGGACCAAGCGAGAGAGATAAAAAAGAAAGAATTGCATCCCTCGACCCTCTCTTTCCAGAACACACGCTCACACACATTCATGCTATTAAACAAACTGTCTCTCTCATGCTCACGCACACACGCACGCACGCATGCACACGCGCACACACACACATAGACACACAGACACACACACGCTTGCTTTAGGGTACCAGGCAGCTGGGTGTTCTGTCTCCTTTGTTGTTTTTTTGGAATTCGTCAGTCTGGTTGAGGAGTCTGTCTGCACGCGTGGCGGTGTGAGGATGCCAGCGACACTACGGTAAGCCGCGCACTTCTCCTCGTCTCCCTGTATTCTCTGCTCCGTCTCCGCCTCTCCGTCTCACTGGGGTAGCTAGCCCCTGCCAGGCAGTCCGTTCGTCTCCTCTCTCCCTCTCTCTGCCACTCTCAACCCTGCTATCTCTCCTCTCAGCTGCGCTCTCTCTCGCCATACTTCCCTTCCTCGCCTATCCTCCATCTCTCCCTCCCTCCCTCTCTCTCTCCATCTCTCCCTCCCTCCGCTTCGCCTCATTGGTGCTGCCCTGATTCCTTTTTTCCATTAAGCTCCAGGCCCATTGGTTGCCTGCCTTTAACCATTATCTCCTCTCCTCCTTCCCTCTCCCTCTTTCTGTCTCTTCTTTCACTCCTATCTTTCTCCCTTGTTCCGTCGTCTCCAGCGCACTCTCAAGTCATACAAATGATTTGCAAACAGGAGACGAGGAGAAGTTAGTAGGGAGCACTAAGTGTGTTTGTGGGGTCAAAGCCGAGTAACAGGAAATAGAAGTAGCGAGGAAGCTAGGCAGACGTAGATAGAAAGTAATAAAGGAAAAAAAAAGAATTTAAAGGAAGAATATAAACAAAGATTAGACGGAAAGACGTGAAGAAATAAGTGAAGACAAAGAAAAGAAAGTGAAAAGGACGAGAGAGGACAAGCATACGGGAGCATGAAAAAGTTTGAGAAGACTGCATTCTGAGGCTGGTGGGTTTCATCTTTCCTTTCTGTGAGTGATTCGACTTATATCAACATTACCTTTGATAAGGGTGCGTTGCCAGGAGGTAGTTACAGTAAACAATTGCGGAGATATTATTAAGGAATTACAGCCCTAATTGGCTTAAAAAATATATAATTATCGAGTGTCATGTTTGACAGGTGTGATAATTCGAACATTATATATTGTTAAATAGTTATTATATTGACTTTGTACTCTTGTTGTGCATGATTACATGTGAGCCTGAACACCATGCTGTGCTAAGTTGTTTGAATGACAAGTACAACTGCTGTTGAGCTCCTGCTTTGGGAATGCTTATGCTCCATGTTGAATTGTTAGCATTCCTCTGTTGTCATCAACGAAGTACAGAGTTTGGGAGATTTCATGCTTTCTTTTCAAGGTTGTTATAATTCCTTTATGGCATATAGCTGACATCTAAAGGAAACATGACATGTCAGAGCTGAAGGATTGTTCTGAATCCACACATGAATAGTAATTACTGAATAGTAGTTAAAAGTCTTCGACAAACTGCTGGTAGTGTCTTTTAACTCTGCATGATACTGCAGATGGGGATAAGTTGTTTGGCTGACCGAATGCCTTCTGGACTTTTAGCCAGTTTTGTTACTTTGCCAATATCACCTTGTGTTCATGTGGAGAAAAACCTAAATATAATTACATGTGTCATGTTGGCACGCTGCATACGGTTAAGGGGTTCAAATAATACATTGCAGTTGCATTAAATCACTCTCACTACCGTGCAGGCTCATGAAGAAACACACACACACAAATACACACTCACCTGTCCCTTTGGACTCAATAGCTCATACTTTCTTCTTTATTGTACGAGACGCTGGGTGGCCCCATGGCCCTAAGCAAAAGAGAGAGACACTGACTGAGACAAAATGTTTCTCTGGCTGAAACAAAACGGACACTCAACACAAAGCTTGGAGAGAAAACAAAAACACTTGTGCCTGTCTCCACTTTTTGCTCTCGCAGAAATGTACTTTTCTTTTTGACGACAGCAAAAATGATGCATGCAGAAATGTTTTCTATTTCAGCAATGTAGGGCAAACAAAATTGATTAAAGACCAAAATATATTACGGCAATTTATTTATTACGTAATTTTTTATACATAAATATTTGTGTTTATTTCATGATATAAAGTACAACATTGTGTACATAGTATGTATTACTAAAGTGTTTGATACTGTAGGTGTAAGGGAAGCAGGGGAATGTTAACATGATTCAGCTGAGTCTGCCTGGTGAAAGGATGTTCTGGATAATTTTTTCTGGTGGCTGAATGAGGAAGGAAATGTCTCGCTTATCATCAGACCTTGTTCACTGTGTTGGTGTGAGCTCCTTGGAGAAGGGGGGGGGGGGTGTAGTGAAGGGGGAGAAGGGAGGGAATGATGGATATGGGAGATAGGGGGGAGGTAGAGGGGTGTGAAGGCGACTGTGCGTGCGTGGGCTTGTGTGTCAACGCGGTGCCTAACGTGCTTTGCTGTGCTGAAGACAGGAAGCCAAATGTGATTACATTATAGAGGAATAGCACTCTCTCAGTGCAACCAACTCCCTGGGAACCCTTTCCCTTCATCCATCCCTTCATCCCTCCATCCATCCACCCGTCCTCTCGTAGTCACTTTCTCCTCAGCACATGAATGTTCCCAATAATCAAAACAGTCTCCCAAGGTAAGATAGAAGACTAGTTACCATGGGATTTCAAAACATCCCAGCCCACTCTTCCTGGCCACATTACAGTGCATTCATACATGAGGGGATTTTATTACAACATATTCCAGTGGTATCAAAACAAATATTTGCAAGTTTTAATCGTGTAGTGAATTAATTTAAGTATTACATATTTTTAGATAATACAATAAAGAAAACTGAGGTTTTGTTTGATTGAGTGCCTTTGAAGAGTCTGTATTCAATGACAGATTCTGTTGATTATAGGTCAGCTATCTTGGGAAGAGCATATTAGTGCTTAAACTCTCTTTAATGATTTCTTAATAAACAACATCAGCACAGAATAACCTCTGAACTGTTGTCAACATTTTCTGTGATTCTATTCCTGGCAACTGGAGAAGTAGTTATGATCTCCATAACAACCACTGCATCACATTTTGTATGTGTGTGTGTGGGAATGGAAGTGGAAGAATGTGTGTTTGGTATAGTTGGAATGGTGTAATGTGTGATTATGATCCATGTGTAAATGTGGGGACCAGACACATTTTTAGGCATTATGGGTTAGGTAAAAGCACCAGGGCTAAGTAATGTTTGAGCATAAAGTTTAGGTTAGTGAGGTTAAGGTTAGGGAGAGGGAACATATAGTGGTCCCTCCAAGTTCAAAAAAATAAATCTATAGACGCTAACCCTAATGAGCCATATATCTACACACAAGTTCCTGTCAATGATGCTTAGGGTTGTGCTGGTTGCTTTTCTGAACTGACACTGGTAATGCTAGTTAGATGGTCTGTGTTGACAACGGTAATGCTAGTTAGCCTCTCTGTGCAGACTGCGGTAATGCTAGTTAGCTTGTCTGTGTTGACAACAGTAACGCTAGTTAGCATCTGTGCTGACTGTGGAAATGCTATCTTATCTCAAGTAAGTTCATCTTGGTAAATGCGGATGGTGAATTCAGGGTCATAATGTCTATCAACATTACCAGCATTGTCTAGGAAGACCCAGGAAATAATGTTGTGTCATTGAAAACTGCTAATCATTGTATCAATACCAAGCTGAGGTAACATGTATGTTAATGTCGATGTAGACAAAAGATTACCCGATGAAATAGCGGTGCATGTAACACTAAGGTTCTAGGTTTGATTCCCACAAGTATACACTCACTACTGTGTGTTGCTCTTGATAAGAGTGTCTGCTGAATGACTGATGAAAGACAATCATAAGTCACCTCTGTGTGCTGGGTAGTTTTGCCACAAAGCAGCAAGCTTGCCGATGTTTTATTGTCTGATATTGTTTAGGTTAAGATGAATGTGGGCTTAACACTACCTAGAGTTGAGTGGTCACATTCCTGTGTCTGTGTTAGTAGTGAGTGGACGAGTAAGCCCCCGAGCAAGGGTGCTTCTCCCCATAGAGCGTGTTAACCCCGGGTCACCCTGTGGCCTATCTACACCACCCAGTGGAGGATCACACCACCCCCCGTGTGGAGACAGCAAATAGGCTTACATCCCAGCTAGCTATCCCCTTCAGAGGCACACCCATGGCACACTATCACTCCGACCCAGGAATGTACTTATATTTACTGTCCGTTGGCCAGAATGATGAGGGATGGAGGAGGTTGATGATTCACAACCGGGATCAAATCGGTTGTGGTCACGATTCATTAAAACACTTCTGCAGCATTCTTCCTGTTCTTCCTTCTTGTTCTCCAAGGCAAATGTCACATACGCATTTGGCCAAGACGAACAGTCAATTATGACTGCGGATATAATGTTTGATCTTGTTGATGTGCTCTTGCCTTGACCGACCGATCCAAGGTAAGTTCTGCCACCTTATTAATGATCCTTCTATAATGGCAGAATGGTGCATCCAGTGGGCCTCACTGCTTCATGACGGCCGTCTTTGAGCTTTATTGGCAGCAGGGTAGTTTTGTGCATCCTTTGCCTCGGAAAGCTATTCAAGGTTAGTAATAGTCGGTCCCTGAGAAACCAGATGCGGTTGTGTTAAAGGGCTGGTAGGGGACACTATTACCTTTGTTCTAAAAAATACATTTCCAACGTCCCAGGGCGTTGACTGGAACATTGCCCTGCGTATGCCAACATCTTTCTAATTGGACATAAAACGCGTCTTGACACGTTGTCACCACTAACACTCCTATAGCACTCTCTTGATTAGGGGTGCTAACCCCAGTCATCATACCATAAAGGCCCCCTAATCATCCCCAGCTTGTTCATTCATCCACTCTTCTCCCCCTTGGACGCATGTCACTCTGAATAAAAGATTCAGCTAAATTACAAAAAATAAGAAGAAAATAATGTCTGTATCTATAAATGGTCTCGTAATCATAGAGAGTAAAGGGAAGCTTCAAACTGCCTTATACATTCCTTTTTTCACCAGTAGTATCTGGTTTAGTAGTGCAATAGATGCTGTTTTGGAATCTGTCTGAGAACAAATTTCCTCATGGCCACAGCAGCTCCATACCTCCCCGGCTTTCAGGGGGGAAGCATGATGTATTTCTTGGTGAGCAGGCCAATTAAAAACCAATCAGGCCTGTTGGAGCGCGTGCGGGGTAATGTGGAAAGCCAGGAGAGTTGAGGAGTGCAGTGATTAATGGACACTTTCTCCTTGTGCCATAACAGGCTCCCATGCCACATGCATTCATCACCGGGAACACCAGTCACCTGCGTGGGGCCAGGCTGACACCCACACTCATCCGCCGCTGTCACTACCACTCACATCTGCATTTGTTACACCGGCTGTGGCTGGTGAAAATGCAGCCGACGGGAGCTCCAATGGTCGCGTTTCTACCCGACTGGCCATAACGGGACGCACCGTCTCTAGGGAACGTGACTGTATTTATGACGGCACCGCACCCGTAGTTCACAAGTAACACCATGGGTTCCTATCTGTATGTTATTAATCAGATGTATTTTGACGTGTGGAACAAACCTAGGAGACAAGTCTGAGTCGTGCATGACGGAACCCAGTGTGATGGCCCAATGTGCCCCAGACGGGCCCCAGTGTGATGGCCCAATGTGCCCCAGACGAGCCCCAGTGTGATAGCCAATGTGCCCCAAACGGAACCCAGTGTGATGGCCCAATGTGCCCCAGACGGGCCCCAGTGTGATGGCCCAATGTGCCCCAGACG
>JACXGK010013778.1:0-12455 GCA_016801125.1 Novumbra hubbsi
AGTGCAGTCTCAGTGCTATGATGGGGTCTGAAACCGGATTGGAGCATTTCACAAACGTTGTTTGTCTTTAAAAAGGCATTAAGTTGTTGAGAAACAGATTTTTCTAAGATTTTGGAGAGGAAGGGGAGGTTCGATATTGGCCTATAATTCTTTATTAAATCTGGATCCAAATTAGATTTTTTCAGTAGAGGCTTTATTTATTGTTGTGTGCTAAAAGTGTAATTATATTATTATTGTTGACAGATACATTGCAGACAAGGTATATATCTTTAAGTTAAAGAATCGGGCAGGTCACATTTGCCTGAAATACACCAACCACATGTCTTCACAAAGTCTTTCCTCATTGAATGGACCTGATGCAGACATTTGTCCCTGGAGCAAACTTTCCCAAACCGAGAAAGGTTTACCACTGCCATCTCTAACAAGCCAGGCTAACCATGTAGTGCTTTTTTTTTAGGACAGAGGTGAGTGTTGCAATATATTTTGGGTACCAGGGAGGTTGTTATGCAATTTTTAATAGCTTCAGGCCATAAAACAACTTCAAGTAAATCAATTGATTGCTCCCATCATGGAAGCAGAGAAAACGTGAAGGTAGGGTAAGTATATTTAACATAAACAATTACATTACATTGACGTAGACTCAAATCAACAACATTACAAAAAATGCATTGTCTCTATATTTCAAATGAATTCTATTAATTACTGTTTCATTACGCAATGTGACCTCATTTTCTATTTCTAATTCTTTACAAATTAGTTTTGAGCCCCTCAGATACTATTCTAAAATAGAGTCGAAACCATTATCCCAACTTTACAACACATATCTACTTTGCCTTTATACCATTTAGTGTGCTCCGAAGATCAGGGGTCGTATTCACCAAACATTTTACCTTACCACTCGGAAGACTCTTAAACAGCACTAGTTACCAGCTAAGAGTTTCCTCTTAAAACCAATTCACAAAGCTGCCAAGACCAAATTCTACTAAGGAATGGGGAGAAGTCTTAAGCGAAGTGATAAGACAGGGTTGTGTTCCACAAACATTCTCACTATGCCCAAAGTAATTGGTTGATAGGGGAGGTGTCTGTGTCAGTGAATTCATCCTAGCAATACTGTAGAAGAATTAGTTATTTTACCATGTTTAGATAAAGATAATCAAATACAAATGTAGGTGTCACTGATTAAACATGAAGCGAGGCATGATATACTGACTAGTCAAGATATGTTTAGCTAATTGTCAGCCTCTTACATGTCTAGCAGCTCGTAAAGAAATGCGTGTTAATCTTTTGATGGTGCAATAATGTGTCCAATCTATAGCACCAACTAGGGTGGGTGGTCCAGCTATGACCATGAAGTTGGCTTTGTCTCCTAGTAACTGGCGAACATCATAAGGAAACCAAATGATTTGTCACACAATATGGGGTCTGAGGTGGACATTTGTTGTTTGATGTTATATTCTACTAACAGATGACTGAGATATACACAGTTTGTCTGCGCTGCATAGCTGCATTTTCCCTGTGGCCAAGTAGCGTAGTTGATCCCCGATGCTAATTGGTTGTTTCTGTTTGTTGGTGAAGCATCCCTGACTAGTGCTGCCAGGATCGTAATACCCTGGTGATGAAGGCAATACCTTGTTAAAAGCTCAGTATCAATACATATTACTAAAACCTTGACCTGACTACGAGGAAGATTCCCGACAGCAGCCCTTTTAGGATTGTTTGCAACTTTTTCTTAGTGACTTAGGTGTCCTCTTGACTACACATAACTTTTCAATGTTTTAGGAGCTGGTTATAGCGTTAAAATGCTTTGTGAAATACCAAAAAACAAAGAATCCTAAATATAGGACAGAAATTACATTTTTTGTAACGAGTTACTCCTAAATCAGCAAGTTTAAGGCTACTTTTAGCTTTAAGGTGTTTTGTGAATTTGGCCCCAGGTGTCACCGAGCTTTACTGAAGCAAATGTTCCTAATGGCATGATTGAACCATGATTGAACCATGATTATCATTACGTTGGTTCAAGGCCAGCTGTGTTGTAGGCAATCATATTCTTCCTCCAAAGACATTCTCATCATTCTGTTCCAAGATACTGTGTTATTTCTCTACACATCTCTACCTTTCTCTCTGCTCTTAAGAGATGAGAGAATATGCCAACCAGTTCTGTCGTCAAAGACAATTCATGAAATGGCATACATTTCTGATGTATGTATTGCGTGTAAATAATGCAGAATGTCTCTACTGGTTGAAACTAAATCTTTGATAACATTCCTTAACCTGTTTTAAATTATTGATTCCATGCCAAGAAAGTGTAGTGTGGTGGTATTTAATTCTGGTCACGTAAATATTGATTACCTATTAGCCTTTAACTACATTGGCCAAGTGTTTTAGTTCACAGTAGAGTTTCAACAAAATGTAAGCTTTGGCCTTCCCAGGACCAGCAAACAATTGAAATGTAATGCGTACCTGCAGGCACGGTGTCATTCAAAGAGTAGAGCTTAATACACTCAGTATAGGATAAAGCTGATGAAGAATAGGAATACCTGAAAAGCAACTTTATTTGCTAACAGGCCTCGTGCTACACTGAGGTTAGGGGGGGCTATAAGCACGACACAAAACTGCGTAATCCCAGTTCGGCCCCGCCAAGCACTTTTGAAAATGAGAACTTCCCTATATCAACAATTTTCTTAGTACCAACAGGCAGTCCCTTACTGCCCAGGTAGTTCAAGTGATCAGTATGGGAGAGTTATGAAACGAGATAAAATATCACATCGAATCTTGGCTAAAGTTTGCCAGAAAGCATGGTCCTTGAAATAATCTTGATCCACAGTGCATATAACCTCAGACAGGGGTTCATCTTCATTTATATTTATATTTTTGTCAACAACATCCCAAAGGACACTGCCAAAACAACACTGGAGAGACTTCAGGACAAGTCCGTAAATATCCTTGAGTGGCCCAGTTAAAGCCAATCAAGAATATGTTAAGTTGTAGAGTTGAAATGTGCTATTTACCAAAAGGTCCGTCCATCCAACTAGACAGAGCTTTAGCAATTTTGCAAAGAATAATGGAAAAATACCTGTGTGCTGATGTGCAAAGCTGGTAGAGAATTATCCAATTTCAGATGGAAAAGGCCACATATTAGTTAAACCATCGACTGGAGAACTGTGCTCAGCCCTGAACATACAATGTCTTGGCATCAGGTTCTGCTCCTCTGTGGTAACTCACAGCCATCACATGATTGTGTATATGATACTGCTAATAACGAGATAAACACCATACAATCATTGCAATCCCCCTAGGCAATGCAGTACTGCCCCCCCCCCCCAAAAAAAAGAAAACAAGGAACCAAACAGGTGGTGGCAAGGGTGGATTTGCCCATACATGCTAGTATGACCATCAGCATATCAGACTCAGTGAGTAATGTGACCATTAAATAGACAACATTGCGGGTCCAGTACCTGCTTGGGTTTACTGTCTGATCTGGCTATGCAAATGAATGTAATTACAGCCAAAGGTGCCTCAATCCATTTCTGATTGAAGGAGGTGAATACACTCTGTTAAGCAAGCTTTATTCTGTTTTGCATTTTAATTTAGTTTTGGAAAGACAATTTGATTTGTCTTCATTTTACAGGCTTTTTTTGGTGATGATCTGTGACAGAAATGACTTTTCATGTTGTAACAAAGCGAACGTGGTAACGTCCCAGAGGGGTGAATACTTCTCAGAGGAACAGCGTTCCACAAACCTTTTGTGGGCCATATTACTGATGTATGTTTGAGGAGGCATTCCCTCCTTCCCAATGTTTCTCCATCCTTCTCCTCGTCCTCTCCCTGTGGCTCCCCTTCTCCTTGGTCTCCTCATGCGCTCCTCCCCCATCTGCTTCCTTTCTTCCTGACACGTCTCTGTCTCTCCCTGCCGCTCACCCTTCTCCCCTCTGCTAATCCACTCCTCAAATCCACTTTCCTCCTTCCCATGACAAACGTGTCCTTGAAGTTCCTCCATTGCATTTGGGAAAAAAGGGTCAGGGAAAAAAACAAGTGTGAAAAAAAGAACGAATGACATGCACGCAATGTCATGAAATGTCGTTTAAAAACCAATCTGCGTGCGCTTGTGGCGTGTGTTGATCTATAATTGTTCTATCAGTTAGCCCTTTAAATGCAATTGTGTTGATTATGTGTTGTGCACGCCTTTTCATTAGACAACCAAATATGACAGCAATGTGATATTGGAGTATTTCCTCATAATGTGACTCAGTAGTGTGTATGGCCGCCACGTGCCTGTGTGCACTCCACAACACAAAATCTGGGCATGCTCCTGATGAGATAGCGGATATTGCCCTGAGGGATCTCCTTCCATACCTGGATCGGAGCATCAGTGAGCCCCTGGACAGTCTGAGGGACTTAACGGCGTTGGAAGCACATAACGTCCCAAAGGTTCTCGATTAGATTTAGATCTGGGGAACATGAGGGACAGTCAATGACATCAATGCTTTCGTCATCCAGGAACTGCCTAGACACGTTATATTACACTCACCACAACGTCTCCAACATCTTTCATGTCTGTCACATGTGCTCAGTCGATCCTGCCCTGAAGATAACGGGGCGCCAATAGAGCGGCACGGTGTAGAGCTGTGAGCACAGGTCGCCCTAGAGGATGTCAGGCCCTCATGCCGCCATCATGGAGACTGACTCCGTTTTGGTCACAAACATGTAACAGCCCGTCTCCTTGTTTCTTCTCCATGCTCTTGAGACTGTATTGGGAAACACAGCAAACCTTCCTGCACGGCACGTATGAATGTGCCATCCTATAGGTGCTGGACGGCCTGTGGAACCGGAATGTGCTGTAGGTACCACCTCCTGCTACCAGTAGGAACAAGGACACCAAAAAACTGCAAAACTAGCAATTGTCTGTGGCCACCACCTGCAAAACAATTCACTTTTTGGGAGTTGTCCTGCTGTTGCCTCTCCAGTCCCCCTGTCATTTTAATTTACACTAAAACAGATGACACTGATTCACAATCTCTAATGCATCTTAACTGGAAAGATTGAAATCCCTGAAGTTCAATTGACTTAATGTTATAATATAATGATTACGGCCTCCTTAAATATTTCTGAGCAGTGTTATGGAAGTGTGAGGTAGTGTGTTACAAATAGAGTTATCATTTTTATTTAAGACAAGCAGGTAGACGTCTTTTAAGGAACACCTTTAGTATCCTCATCCTTTAGTAATAAAGGAATTAGTCTTTGCTGTGTTAGCCTGGTCACCTGGGACTACTTGTGTGCACATCAGTGCATCTAAAATTGAAGAGCTGAATTCTTCCAACAGTCCTTCATTATTATAATTACCACCTCTGTCTGTCACATAGGCATAAAAAGAAACCTCTGAACGAGCATTATCTTACTCTAAGGAACTCACTGACTTTGATAATGGAAATGTGTTATATGTAGCATGACGTAGAATCCATCTCCCATTTTAAGAGACAGTTTAGTCATGTAAAGCAGAGAAGTCACTCTCAGCTCGGCAAATATAATATTTTCATCAAGTATTAAAACAGATACAAACACTTGTAAGGAAACAGATACAACTATACCAAGTGTAAATTGAAATCATATTTACTAAACCTAAAAGAATCCCTATCTTCAACAGTGACAGTTAATTAAGCAATTAACTCTAACCTTAATTCTGCCTAAATGAGGTCCAGCTAAAACATTCATAGATTTTTGCGAGTTACTACCATATGAACAGGTTGTTTAGGCCAATTACCAACTGTTCAGGAAAAAGATACATCAATTTGTTTAAAATCAATAATGTTTTGCTAAATTTAAAGAGTTTGTCACATTAAAAGTATGGTAATTGTTCCAAACAATATGAAAATAGTTACATTTAAATAGGAAGATATCTTCTTATGTGTAAAGTAAATAAACATGTGAACATGTGAAAAGGAAATAACTGCACTTGTTCTCGAAATTATTAGTCAAAAGAATCTATCAACGTCAGTTTATTTGTACATGCGTGGAAAAAGTAAAAAGTACTGTAAAACAGAAATGGCTCAAACTCAAGTCCTCAGATTATCACTCCCAACTTTCAATAGAGCAGTGTTAATAACAATGTTCTCATGTTAAAGTTTCATCAAATATGTTCTTTGGTGTAGCATTGTCAATGCACAGCACCTACTCCAACTCATTCAATTATTGTATTGTCATACAACCATTCAGCGGACGCTCGTATCCAACCACTTGTAAAAAATGATGATGAGCACTGATATGTATGGCAACGTAAAAGCCCACCAAAGATTACATTAACCATCGGCCATATTTGCTGTGTGCCTGGAAATGCCCTTATCCTGCTAAAACGATCCTAGCTTAAAACAATCCAAAATGTGAATTCACACAGAACAAGACCAAATGAAACGGTATGCACTGAGGTGTTTGTTTACTGGATTTGCTAATTTTTGATTCATGAACAAAATCTTAATACCCTTGTATGGTATGTTCCCAACCCATGGTCCAAGGGTCTATTTAAAGAGTCCTGTGACAGTCACATACACAGTTCCTAGCAGCTGGTATGGACAGGGTGTATGGACAGAATGAGTGGGACCCATTAGTAAGAGAACTGCACTAAATACAAACTAGTGTCCTTTGTACAGTTCTCAGTACTATCAAGCGTTGTGTCAAGCTTAATTCAACTACTTTTCATGCTCATAATCTCTTAAAGCTGTGTGCTGACTGTGGGCCAGAAGGCTAAAGTTTTAACGTAAGAGATTTACTTTTTTGTACAAATGCATAGGTAATATTAGCCCACAGTGTCCAATACAATCAAAACATGGTGTTTCTATATTTTGGTTTATAATATCACATATTTTATCAATCGAAATAAGATCAAAACAAAAACAATTGTAGTTGAAAGGCAGTCTCTGTAAAAAAAGGTAATGTATTTGTAAAGAACTGACTTGGGCAAGAAGGGCGTTCCGGTACTTCAAATTTGAGGCAAACATTGTACCGGTTCTTTCTTTAGGCCAACCTTATTAACACATACATTGTCATGAACATAGTCTAAGGTGCAATGTGTCAGTTCCTGCGAATATTTTTAAACTCAAGTCAAGAGCTGTGCATCAATATCTCTTGTCAATTTGACATTTGTCAATGTCAATTTGAATATTGTCATAAGATGCATTCTTTTTTCTGTGTAGGCCATTGGCCTATTTCTTCATGAAAACATTTCGTAAGTATAGCATTGATGAAGACGCAACTGGAAACATTTCACTCATAAATTAAACCTGTTATGTTAGGAGAACATTGTGTACGTAGTTCTCGAAAATTGTTTTCTAAAAGATAGTAGCACACTAATGGAATTTTCTGCGTTCCTCCCCCCCTGTGCATTTGGAACAGTGCAATCACTATCAATCTACCTCCCCTTACGGTGGTAAGAAAATGTTGCAATTAATTGAGCGATATCTGTATGCTTGTAAGTCTATTCTTCATGTATCAGACAAGTGTATCATATGTATTTAATCCTCAGAGAGATCAATACAAAGTGAGACACAGTGCTGTTTTTTAATAAGAACAATAGTGATAACATTTGAAACATGTGTGGCTGCTGTAATTGTGCTATGTCTTGTCCTGAAGCCTAAAATATAATTAGTGAGAAAAAACTATTTTAGATGTTCCCAAACAAGGGTTTCAAGTATTTAAGCCAGTCCTGACAATTTGGCCTAAAATTTTAACTTTTAGCTAAAACAAATGCAGAATTTCATATCCTTGGTATTTAATTACATTCCCGGAAAGATTGAAGAGGTTGGCAATTTAAATCTGTTGCCAATTTTAAAAAGCAGGGTTCATAAAGAACAGGACACACAAGCTTTTTCTGATCTCAGGATTTCACGGCTTTATGTATCGTCCACTGAGAATGGCAAACAAACTGACTGTTTGACCAGCTCTCACCTGTTCACCAACACCTGGTGAGATTTGGTCAGAGGAAACAGAACTGCCTCATCTGCTTACTAGTTGAGGCAAAGTCCATAATAAAACAATTCAGCATTTCCGTTTGGTCATATACAGCAATTGAAATTGCAGTAATTCATTAGCTTTAATATTAACCAACCATAGACTTAGTAGTCTTCCTAACGTTCAGAGTCATTCAGGTTTTCAGTGGTAACAGACAAAATTCTAAGCATAAAACATTTTGTAGCGTTATTTCATAGCGGACAAAAAAAAAACAATCAGCATAACGTTTTGTTGACTTTCGGAATGTTTGTTTATAATTTATTAAAAAAAAACTCTTGATTTTTTTCCCCGGGCGGTTTTGACATCCGAAATTAGTTCAATCCTGCTCGTCTTAATATAGGTCATGAAAAAAAGCCAGCTCAATAAAATTCCTTAAATTAGAAATGTCTCTCACAAATGAAGCATGGGTTTGTCTTAGTGGTTATAAATAGTTGATATTCATAACCATTACAACAGCACAATGGTCACTTAAACAATTACAGAATACACCAACTGCACAGTTTTTATGAGGAACATTTCTTAATATAAAATCAATTAAATTTTTCTGGACTTTAAACCCTGTCCACTCCATCAACCAAAATATTAGACTAGGGAATCATACATTGACATCTACTGACGTAGAGACCAATTTAGGGTTGGTGGATTCTGAAACTGGAAAGTATAGATAATAAAGAGATACTGTTATTGATGTTGGCAGTTGGCACTAATGAGGACAGGATGAAACATTCAGAGGTTATAAAGTAGAACATAGCTTTAGCTAGTAAACTACCTAGACATGCCATTATCAAGTAATTATCTCTGGCCCCCTCCCAGTGAGGGTTAGTGAAGATAACTACAGCAGACACAAATTAATAATTGGCTCAAAAAATGGGTTCCTACTCTTGCAGGACATTGAGTGTGTAGATAACTGGCTCTCTTTCTGGGACTCGTACGTAAAAAGAATCAAGCTTTACCTGCTGACGGGTGACAGACTCCATCCTAGCCGTGTTGAGCGTTGCTCTTCTTTTATACAGGAACATAAACAAGAGCCTACATTATTTATCCTCACCATGAGATTGGGGGCAGGTCAGCCTGCTCGCTTAGTGGAGACTGTCATTAGCATAGAGTAGTCATCCTAGTTTTCTACATTGAGACTCTGACGGTATCAATTAACTTTTAAACAAATTACTGGGTTTTTGTCTGTTGAGATTTTAGTAAGCTTGAAAGCACTCATCTCTGCTCAATCAGCCTAGTTTTTCCAAACTGATTGAGGAGAACGAAAACAATGAAATATTTAACAGTATGCAAAGCTAAGTAAAAAGCAACATTCCACAAGTGAAGTTGGCCTTCACTTAGGTATTGATTAATTCATGGACTTCTTTTACAAAATGATACCAATCATTACAAAACATGAGTTTCTGTTTCCCAGCAACTCAATGCCGTCCTGCAGAAAAATACTATTCATGAAATTGTGACTTTAATGCAGCCTTCAATACCATTTCTCACACCCTTCTTTTGGAAAGATTTCACAGCATTACTCGCATTTGGTTTATCTTGTGTAATGGCAATTTGTAGATACCTATATATTCTAGTTTTTAACCATTGGAGGTAAGAATAACCAATAAGGTCTTTAGCTCAATTTACAGTTTATTAAAGATACACTTGCAAAGGAGAGTCTGGTTCCCAGTCCCTCAGAGTGACAAGGAAGCATCTCTCCTATTCCAAAGTTACATACCATACTTTATACACAAAATGTGGGGACAAGTTATTTGCATATTCATTCTGTATAATTCAGTCTAGAGTCACATTTCCCCTTCCTGGCCCCATTCTGTTCTTCCCTCATCCTGTGTTTATCCAGGTGCCCAATAGCTCCCAAATTCTCTCAGAGGGGTAGAAGTGTCTCAATTGAATGGCCACTTAAACAGATGGTCAAAAGGCCACAGGATTTAGCATACATATAGGTGCCACTATCACAACAAAGACAAGATCCTCTTATCTAGCTTTATGATCCCAACCTTCCTCTTGCTCTCTTAAAGCAACAACAGGTTAGACTTGTATGACAGTGTATGATCAATGAATAAATCAAATTGTTAGTATTATCATAACACTAGACACATTCTTGCCAGGTTTAGATTAAGTACAAGGTCATTTAGTCAATACAGGCACATTCTTGCTGGGTTTAGATGTTTAATAATTATATTGGTTTATATGCGTGTATGGTCTGTCCTCCAATCAATTATAGCTATGCTTTGGTGTTCTTCAAAATTCCATTTTGGGACCACTTTTATTTTTGACTCCTGTGTTTACAAAAGTCCCTGTATGAGTCACTGACTTGTTTAATGAGTCACTGACTTGTTACCTCACGCCATCCCTAATACTCACACGATGTCGATCAACTCTGTGGGCTGAACCTGGCACACAGGGTGGTTTGTGTTAGGTTGGTCTTCGTTTTGTGGTATGGCGCTTGAGAAAGTGGGTAGAGCTATTTCCTACTTGGTGTGACCCTGACAGGGGTAATGTCTTACCACCTGCGTAATTCCAGATGGGTTTTTTTTTTTTTTTGATTGGAATTGTTTTGGTCCCAGAGGACTTGGGTCAGTCTGCCCAGATTCCTGCTGTCACTACCCACAGCCAAACTGGTCGTCTTGTTTGTTATCTACCTGGTCGTGCAGCTGGTTTGAATTTGGCCTTAAGACTCTGGACACTGCCCACTTGGATGTATTGACCCACAGGGCGTCTGTCAGAGTTCGGCTTCTATGCAGATTTCTTCTCAGGTTCCAAACATTAAGGGGGATTCTTTACCACTCCTTCTTGTTGTGACTTTCTCTTGGTGGTTTTAGGCTGGGAAACGTTTGTGTCATTTACTAATGTAAAAATAAGAAAGGTACGGGAACCTGTAGTTCAGGAAATATCCGTTGTAGACCCCTGGACTAGTCATTTAGATGCTATCAAACACTATTACAACTTTCAAATAAAAAACCTTGTTTTTCTTTGTTATTACATATCCCCTGTTCACACTGTCCTAGATAAGGTATCCAGTCTCTTTGCTAACTTTATCTATTTGTTTATGTATTGCCCTTCACTAGTAATAATTCAGAAATGTCCTTATATATGAAAAGATTTTCCACTTTACTCTTTGCACACCAATCCTGCTGCAATGCATAGTGAATGGTCGGTGCATGATATTGCCCAAAACGTGGCAGTTAAACTACTCTTAAATTGTTAGCTATCTCCATCATATTTCCGTAAGACACGTTCATCAAGACCATCTTTGCCAATATTACAGTATGTCCTTATTTGAGTGACCAATGTTTGTGTAATGCACTGCATTCTGGGCTCAGAACGTGGAACATTGAGATTGAAACTGTGTGAGAGAGATGGCCGTTTGAGAAATTAGGGAGTGTGATGAGTTGGTAATACGGGTATATTGTCTATGAAGAGTAACCACTTTCCCCTGGATAGGCTGGCAGCCTAATTAATGGCAGGGATAATTAACAGAGTCCCATTTGATTGGGCACAAAGTGAGAGGCAGCGGCCCCATTATCCTCCTGATAACTAAAATGTCCTTACTTTCATCTTCAGCTTTAATGCCATCAAATACCAATCTGGAATGTCAAATTTACCGTGAGCTCAGGGAACCGGCCATCTGACTGAATTGGTTGTTGCGTCAGGCGCAGGAAGTGTGTAGCTTAATAGGAGCTGACTGCTGGACGAAGCTCCTGCCAGGGACGTTACAGTAAAACATCTCCGTATTTAATGTGATTTGAAATCAAACAGAACTAAAGGTTGTGCATGATTTCTTAGGGCAAAAAAAGGTAAAGAAATGAGGAATATGATATGGATTAGGATCACTTTAAAGGCAGGTCTTTCTGTCCAGACGTTGGTGACACTTTACAGGTCTTCCAAGCATGGATAATACATATTTGGCTTTTGTAGCAATCTTTAAATCATTGGTTGATGCATGCAATGTCCGAGAAGGCAACACAATTTATTGATGTGGCATAGATGACCAATGGGGAAAGGATTTAAGGCAGCTGAGTAATCCCAACATAAATAATAAAAATAGATCTTTCATATTTTTTTGCAGTGGTCATTATCAATACATTACAAACAGTGTCATGCCCTGGCTGCGAGCCCCAGGCCATTTCAGGGCAAGACTATATGTGAGGCCACTAGCCCTCTTCATGCCATTGTGGGCTCCCCAGTCAGAGCAGCTGCATTCAGTCGACTCTGATTGGGGAGCCTACTTAGGTTCAGTTTCCAGCCACACCCGGTGTGGTTTATTGTTTGTGTTTGAAACTCAACAGCTCACGGTTTGTCTTCATTTAATTCAATGTTCAGTGTATACGCTACCTGTTATGTGTACTTTGTTTTGTTAGTTAATCCTTTCATTTACGTTTACCGTTTCATGTTAGTTTGTACCTGTTTACTGGATTAAATCACCTTTTGTTTGAAAAATGTCTGCATATGGTTCCGCC
>JACXGK010013779.1:0-12451 GCA_016801125.1 Novumbra hubbsi
TGGAGCCTGTCTTATGGGGTACGGGGGTGTGGTGGAGCCTGTCTTATGGGGTACGGGGGTGTGGTGGAGCCTGTCTTATGGGGTACGGGGGTGTGGTGGAGCCTGTCTTATGGGGTACGGGCCGGATGATTTACTGACGACCGTTATGAAGGTCTGCATGAAGTGCATGAATTACCTTTGGTCTCCCGGTCTGTCCCGGCCGTGAAGAGGGCCAGGCACTTTTTAATGTTCTCCCTCTCCTTCCTCTTCCTCAGCATCTGCTTCTGGAAGGAGGCCACCGTCTTCAGCAGGTCCTTGCCCTCCACGTCCGACGGCGGGATGACGATGCTGCAGTCCAGAAACTCGTTGATCCCGTTCAGCAGGTCCTGGCGATCATCCGCACAGTAGGCCACTTCGTGGAAGTTCTGGGGGGGGGTCCGGAAGAGACCCGAGACCCGAATCAGGACCAGTCTTAAAGGAGCTTGTCCCCCGACTAGATTTTAATGTTTACGGCTGGAGGGTTTCAGGGTTCGCTACCTTGTCGGACATGAGGGTGGAGAAGGAGCGTCCGATCTCGTGGTAGTCCATGTTGGCCTGAGCGGGTCCGAGCAGGACGAAGAGGAAACGGACCGGCACGGGCACCTCCAGGACCGACTCCAGCAGGACGGCCTCGCTCAGCCTGATGAAGGCCATGGCCGGCTGCTCCAGGAAATCCACACAGCCTGAGGAAGACGATGCTACTGATGAGGGCCACAACAGAGCCGCAGAGGCAGTAGACCTCTAAACAAAACATTCTAATGAGCTGTACCAAGATAAAGTTTGCAAAGGCGGTGTCATTTACCAAATCTGGCGCTTATATACATCTGCAGTCATCTATTTTTGAATATTTTTCAGAACCGTGCACGTAATCTTCCAATGCGGCATAATTTTAAGGGGTTAAGAAGTAGATTTAAAAAGCACAATATGCACATGGAACAATGTAGAGCACCAGAAATATAAAAGAAATGCTAAAACGATGTCCTCATATCGGAATTCCTCACTTCTGAGAATTTGTAGGTCATCAGTTCACAGGGTGTGAGAAAGAATAAAACTCATGAATGATGTAGCAAGCAAGTTAGCCTAGTTCTAATAAAACTCAAAGCATAGCAACATAAAAACATTAATAACCATGTCATTATTAAAGACGAATAGTTTAGAGACCAAGAGGCACGCACATTTACTGACGGGTCAGACTCTGACTTGAATGTAACAACAGGACAATTCAAGCACATAGGCTAACCAAAGAGCAAAGTATTATTGGATAAATATATCCCTCAGATTATAAATGCAGGATTAGGATTTGAGCTTAGTCTGACCACAAAAATAACTGATTATACGATAAACTATGTGCCCAGATCTTCACAATACCACAGCACCACTCAGATCGCTGATACCTGACTCTGGAAACTTCCTTTTCAAGTAATTATTGTCAGTTCTCTGCTGCAAATGAATGGAACAAATTACAATAGACTCTTAAACTCGACACCTTTACCACTCCTTAAACTGTATATACATATTGAAGTGCTTAGCACTACATTGTCTGAGCTGCTACCTAATCTGCTAAGCACTTCTATATGTATATACAGCCCCTCATTTGGCAACAACACACCTTATCTATCTGTATATCTGTAACCTTCTGGTTTAACTTATTAGCATAATTTACTTGCCCATTTATTTTTAGCTAACTAAATGCAAATGTATACATTTGGTCCTTTGGTCGTTTCGTGACCATGTTGATAATTGCAACATACCCACCTGTGCCTTTCATGACATGACATCTTAAACCATGATCTCAAAGGTTTTTCCAATATTTCTGTTAATTCAAAATGACCCGAGGGGTCCATCAGAGGACTGTGCAATTGACTTGATGGGTAAGAAATGGAATGTCTTTTAAGTGGTCCAAACAAAAGGTCTGTGGGAATTTTGGCAAGCAGAGTGACATCAACCTGAATGGCAACAGATTATTTGCAAATTATCCACTGCTTTCCAATGATACATTTTCCCAGGATTTATTTATGTAACTTTTTGCAGAATGTCATTTGGAGGAGGGGGGGGGGGATTTCAGGGAGGGCATAGTCCCATTTCATGATGGTCATAATGCTTTAACGTTTCTTGACAGCGACGCAATTATGTAGACATCTTTGGTAGAAAGTACACTGAATTTCACTTAACATAGTGGCCCTGAATCGGGTCATTATGCCCAATGACGCACGGATGCAAATGCAAACACACTTGGCTTACCCACTAACACCACGGTTGCCTCTGCGTCCTTGGGGATCTTGGCTAGGAGTTTGGAGTGCTTGGTGAGCCCATGGTCGTGAACAATCGGCAGGGGGGGGTGGAGAGCTTTCTGAAGTCACAAACCAGACAGACGTTAATGACTGTATTGTTAGAGTTAGGAGGTCTTGGTTTCCAGCTAAGCAAAGCCAACACAAAAGCTTCCCTAGACAGTCACAGCAGAGACACAGGCACGCTCCTTTATATTAGCTGCTCCAGAACTCTCAAGCGTATTTCCAAAAAGCATACATTTAGGATGACTCTCGTGAAATGTAAATTGTCAAAGGGTTGCCTACCTGTCTTTCATCAGCAGACACAAATCAACCCAATGCCCGTGACGTAGGGTACACAACTGTCAAATCGACTTTAAATTGTTTCAAGACAACCGGAGTTTCAGATTGTTTCATGGGCTGTTCTTCAACCGCAGGGAACATTAAAGATTTAACGTGAATTCACCGAGACATTTTAACGAGGAACACCTTTAAATTGACGAAGAACCTAATTCCTCACATGTGGAGTGACTAATGGTTTCTGTTCCCCACTGTGGCTGGATTACTTGAGGGTTATCTGAGGCACCTGGCATCCCCAAGCCAACCGCGTCCATGCTGTTGCACGGCGTGATACGTGTTGGAATACTACACAATATGGGTGAATTAGAGGGTGAGATGTGAATCAGTGCGTAACACTTTGGTCCATAAACACATCCGATGTTTCTGCCGGAACGGGCAGTTGAGCTGAGGAGAGGTGCACTCGGAGAGGAATGAACAGCCAGGCGACGCGCGAAGCAACACGAAGCGTAACAAGCGAGCAACACTCTGCCCAAGCCACTCACAAACAAGCTCACAAACACCTCTTTGTCGTTCTCCCCCCCTCTGTTGTCAAGGTGATGGAGGTGGTGGTGGTGGGCCTCGGCGAGGTCGACGCCCACCAGGGGCAGCACGGTCTCCGGGACGTGGTTGTGGTTGCGGTTGACTCCGCCCTGCAGGCTGGTGCTGGAGTGGTTGCGGTGGAAGAGGCCCTCCTTCTCGTCGTTGGGGTGGCTGGGGGCAGAAGATGCCACGAAGGCTGCGTTAGGGTCACGGCACATTGGCCAATGAATGATGGACTGTGATTGAAGGGGTTTGGTAGATGACAGTTAATGAGTATCAAAGTCAGAATCTGAGTGCATCAGGAACACGCCGTGCGAAGGCTGTGTGCCTGGAAGATCCTTTCAAATCAAATATGGATCCAACTTATTCAAGTGGCTGGTGCTTGTATTTCCTGGCACACACGCAGTTGTGTTGGAGGTGTTCCAATCACATTGGCGTGTGTGTGTGTGTGATGTGGCTCCGGATAGAACGCAGACAGTTTCATCGACCTTGCGACCGCGGTTCCAGCGGTGACATTACCTCCATCGCCAGGTCCATTCAATCGAATTACCCGTCTGCCAAGTTGGACACAAAAGGCCAATGAAAGAAAGGCGAAAGGTGTAACAGCACAGCGAATTGTACTCGAGCAGCGCCCAGAGAATCTTTAAACTGGGCCAACAAAGCCATAAGCTTTATTCTACAGCCACCATGACGTGTGTCCTTCCAGAGCATACATTCCTATCTAGGACGGCTGCAGATGATTTGAAGGCGTTTCCCATGAAAACAGCTTGCGACATTGGTCATCTGTATAAAAGGTTAGACCGACTATTAAGTGATATACAGGGAGGTTGGCAGGTGCCACTTCTGGGATGAAGCCACAACCGATCTTTGACAAACCTTTCTGGGCTTTATAAAAGTTTGGGCTTCATACATTTTTCTCAAGGCTTAAAATGGACCCTGATTTTCCGGGCTACATAATTGTTTTCCCAAAAGCTACAACAGGGTCCAAAGACCTAACTGAATCCCATACAGTATGATTACAATATGTAGGTGCCAATACAATGAACATTTTAACATTCGATACAAGGCAAACTGATCTTCAGACCATTGCCTCCCCTCACACCCTACGTGGTGTTTTGCTACATGAGGTATGCTGGCTAAGCCGGTGTGACTTCGCCTACCAGTGAGACCCAGGGTTTATATTTCGATGAAGCAGCTCATCTTGATACTAAACCACCGGGGGAACGAGACACAGCACGCAACTAAGAACCTAGTGTAGTACCATTCTTTCCCCCCGGGCTGCTTGTAAACCTGGGCTGGGAGCTGGGACCAACCTGGGCCCAGCAGAACTCAATCAGAATCCGATTAAAAGCCGCGTTTAAGCCGATCGCAAAGGTGTGTGTTTGTGCGTGTCCATTGGCTGGTGAGGGATTGATACGACGAGTCCGGAACGGGGCCTCCGCTCGCCATGGGTGCCTGATTCCCAGCGGGTCATGGGTGCCTGATTCCCAGCGGGCCATGGGTGCCTGATTCCCAGCGGGCCATGGGTGCCTGATTCCCAGCGGGTCAACGGGCGGGGCGGGGGGCGGGGCCACACTCACTGGTGTTTGAGCAGCAGGGCACGCAGCACGTTGGCGCGGTCCTCCGATCTGATCTGGTCCGAGATGATCATGGTCTCCACCATCAGGTGGGCAATGCCAGGCAGGGTGTTCTGATCCAGGTCCAACAGGACGGCACCTCGGGGTGACATGAGGGGGAGAGAGAGGGCCACAGATTTATCACCCGATGAAGCGTCTGTGTGTGTGTGTCGGTGTGTGGTGTGTGTTTGTCTGTGGTGTGTGTGGCTTTTGTGTGTGTGGTGTGTGTGTGTGTCTGTGGTGTGTGTGTGGTGTATGTGTGTCTGTGGTGTGTGTGGTTTTGTGTTTGTGGTGTCTGTGGTGTGTGTGGTGTGTGTGGCTTGTGTGTGTGTGGTGTGTGTGTGCCTGTGGTGTGTGTGTACGGTGTAGGCTTCACCATGTGTGATGGTCCTGCGTAGCTCCAGGAGGCTTCGGAAGGACAGCGAGGCCACGTGGGGTTTCCCCCAGCGGTCCGTCTCCTCTTCCACGTTCTCCTCAAACTTGATCCAACGGGCCGTCTCCTTCCAACGCATCTCCTGGTTTTTATCCACGATCAGCTCGTTGAGCTCCACAAACACCTAGACACAAATCATGACTTCACATGAGGCTTTTCTGGGAAAATACATCAAAATAGAGTTTGTGTCCATTTAAAACAAAAAACGATAATAATTTAATTATTTTCAGGTATGTGAAGTAAAGCAGAATGTTTGAGACAATCCAAAAAAATAAAATGTATGTGGATCTAATAATTCACATCTGCGCTGTTGCACTGCATGAGACTTAATGAAATGTTCTGGGATCCCACAGAGTCCATGTTAGGTCTTACTTACCAAGAACATTCAGAGGACCACATTGAATCAGCTAAACGGGCCCTTTGCCATTGAACTGCAGGAGACGTAGGAATAGTTTACCCACATTGCAGTACAACACTGGATGCCTTTCTCTATAAACCGCATCTAGACAAGGAATAGCAGCGACCCATCCTGCTATACCAGCATGTTGCTTCAATGGCAGGGTTGAGGCCACGATGCATTTTCTGCTGTTTCTGTAAGTTGCTCTGGATAACAGTTAGATCAATTATTTAAAATGTAAACTTTAAGGTGATTAGAACATTAATTGCTTGAAAGGGATCTGTGGCAAAAACATTAGCATTTAGAAGACTTGGTCGGGTGAAACAAAACTAAAGCATGGATGTGTACCATGTTCTCTAGTTGCAGTACCAGGACCCCTGTGGTTAACGGGTCCAAACAATTTTTTTTTGCTGACTATATGTGGTCCTCTTTGTCCATATATATTTTTACAGTGCAACAAACCAATATGTAACATTTAGATACTGTCTGCTTAACGTGTAAGTAAACCAGAGTGTTAATAGGTAATTAAATGTTTCAGCCCAAAATGTCTAGTAGCACAAAGAGTTAAAGTAAGTCCTAATTTTCCACAAACATCACTTTTTCAGCTGAACGATCCACTCTAAGACCACAACATCGTGACAAGGGGATACAAGGAAGGTTCTCTAATTCCCTCTGACAGAAATAATGAACAAACAGAAAGCAATGCTTCTATGTTCACTGATTGAGCCTTTCAAATTTCACTTCAAATTGTCTGCCCGGCAAAATAAGTATTGACCCCTAAAAACAACATCCACTCATATAAACCTCATAACACTTCACATTCTTGTTGCTAAAGGATTCTCTTGCTGCCGTATGAAACCGACTCAACTTCGGTCCACCCACTGACCAATCAACACGTGCCGTGAAGTCCTTTCTCACCTCATGTGTCTTCTTATTGGCTGCCCTCTTCTTCCTTCTGAAACTAGACATGGGTGGAGAGCCGATGCTCGTCCGTGGCAGTTGGCACCGGGAGGACTTCTTGACCAGATGTCGCCTAACTCCTGGGTTGTCCTCAAACCTGTGACCTGAAAGCACACGGTCATGGTCGTGGTTAACGACTCTGGGACGTCAGCCGCAGTGCCGTTCACCTGGGCCGAGCCAGGCCAATGGACGGCGTTGAAAACAATTCCATTCTGAAGCTCAAAACCATATTTCATTGAGTTGTGTTTGTCATTGATGCAGTCTTCTCGTTAGAAGGGGTGCCTGACAGGGCTTAGGGCAGGGGAAGGAGAGGGGCCCTGTGAGGTTAAGGGTTGGGTAAAATACCACCCAGGGTATGCTGCGTGTGTGTGTGTGTGCTGCAAACGGATGCTGAACAGTGAGGCCACTCATCCCCTGGCAATGGGACCCAGGGCCTTAGCGGCTGGTTGTCGTGTTCCAGTCAGTCCAATAAACGTTCGGATTCTCTGCGTGGAACTGAACGAGGCGCCACCGGGCTAGACTCTGATATTTGCTGCTCGTAAACTCAAACTCCACTTTTTGGCAAGGAAACATTTTGGGCATTTTGACAGACACCAGTCTAAATATAAGACCATAAAATAACAAGAAGGCATGGTTGTGACTTTATAATGTAATATCAATGCTGCGAGTTAAAGATCGCCTCAACTGAACACGGATCTAAATCACATGACAAGATCACCAGGTGTGTAGTCACCTATGGGGGTAACATGTGAAATATGTAAGACGACTTTGGACATTGATGTGAAAACATGTTAATAGTGGTCCTTGGATGGGATTGGTTCCGCAAATGCTAAAAGGTTTGCATTTGGGGGGAAACTGTCAAATATATCCATAGAGTGATCACAGGGTAAGGACATTCATTTGCCTTTGGTCATTTTTGTGAATTATCCATTTGATAAAAAAGTGGTACATTTTTCAGTACTCTTCCACATTTCCGGTGGTAATGCATTTGTTTTTCCGGTTTTGGGGTTAATTCAGGATGTGCACTAAAAGTCAGGTGCTCTTCAAGCCCCCAAGCAGTATTAATTCATTTGAATTGGAGTTTAACTTTAAGAATTGACAAAAAATGTTAAAAGAATCGAATCATTCCTGGAAGCAGAGTGACATTCCTAAGTGGAAATTGAGATATTGATTGGTCAGCATCATATCCGTTCAGCTGTAACACATTCTACCACAAGCTTCCTCCAGAAGCTACTGTCCCTAGCAAGGTTTGCATGATTATATGACAGTGAGGGATCACATTCACTATTTTATGGGCTCACTAGCTTATGTGTATCTCTCAATGGCCTCTGTGTGTTTCTTGGACTCGCGATTGTTCCCAAACATTGTTTCAATGTTAGTTAGGAAATACATTCACAATGAATTAATTACATACACTGCCACTGGACATTTTGGGATCACTTAGTGATTTAGTTTTTGTAAACAAAAGCTAATTTAGCTTAAATTAAAATAACATCAACTCTCTTTAGATATACAGTGTAGACATTGTTCATGTCGTAAATGACCACTGTGTCCCAAAATGGCAGATTTTCAATAGAATATCTACATTGGCTTACATTGGCCCATTATCAGCAACCGTCACTCCTGTGTTCCAATGGCACGTTGTGTTTGCTAATCCAAGTTTATTATTTTAAAAGGCTAAGTGATCATTAGAAAGCAATTTTGTGATTATGGTAGCACAGCTGAAAACTGTAGTGCTCATTAAAAATAAGTTTTACTGGCCTTCTTTAGACTACTTATGCATCTTCAGCAACAGCATTTGTGGGTATTACTATAGACACAAAATGGCCAAAAACTGGTCAGTCTACACTTGTTCTGAGAACCGAAGGCTGTTCCATGGGAGAAATTGCAACAAAAAAAACATAATACCCAGTACTTCTTTAATTAGCACAACAGTTTTCGGCTGTACTAACATAATCGCAAAAGGGTTTTCTAGTGATAACTTAAACTTGAAATTGAAAACACAACATGCCACACCAGTGATGGTTGATATTTACAACGCTAACAATGTCTATACTGCATTTCTGATAATTTTTTTATTATTTTAATGGATAAAAAATAGCTTTTCTTTCAAAAACAAGGACATTTCTAAGTGATCCCTAACAATTTTGAATGGTAGTAAATGTGAATATGTTAAAGTGGTCTCAAGTGCACTATACATTTAAATGTGTATCTTAACTGACATTCATATTACTGGGTATATACATATACTTTTATACAGACAAGCACATATACATGTATATTTTCATATAAATACACATATAGTCTGTATACAAAACGCTATAATATTTGTTAGAACATAATATTTGGCTGCCACCGCTAATTAATCAAAACACTGCCCCCATATGTACATGCAGTATGTATGATTTATACAAGGGGAGTCAACCAAAGAAACCAGTGATCCTTTTCTTTTCTCTCTGTCTGAAAAGCTCTTTGGGAGGTTTTCTTGCAATGTGCATTCTGGTCACTCTGGTCATCCTTGATCACCGGTGCTACCCCATCATAGCGACCAACACTTAATTCACCCTCACGGCACTTCTGCCGATTACCAGCAAACACTAAATCCAACCAGTCAGAAAAACTAAAGTACAGCTTGTCGATTGGATATCTTTCCGCTCCAGTAACTGACGGGCCCAGCGTGGGACAGGAGGCATCTGATCAATGGTTCACTTAGGGAGGGTTTCGAGGGCCCGGGCAGGGGCCACCAGATCCATAGTTTAGCAGGGGACAGTGAGGTGCAGCGAGGGGCCCCCGATTCATCCATGACCCTGGACTTGAGAGAGCATTGATTTCCCACCACTGCCAGGCTAACCCAACATTGGAGTTAATTAGCTTGTGTTGGTCTCCCCATACAATCAATGAGAATGACTCGTCACTAATCAATCGTCAATGTCACCACCTTAAGGGGGAGTGTCCCTCCCCCACGCCAGAGTGACACTGTCCCACTGGTTACCATGGATATAGCTATACGATATTATTGGCGTGGTGGAGTTTCTATGCACTACATTAGTGCATGACAAGCTGAGGCCTATCTCAGTGTATGCGGCCACATATAGCTACTGAAATCAATATTGTACCGGTAAACGGATGAAATGTATGTCAACGGAAACGCAGTGTACGTAATAAGTCGTACTTCATGTCAGCCATACGGTCCGTGACACAATTTCAAGTTTGCAAACGGGATCCATATATCTGAAAAGGCAAACGCAAGCTACATTCACAACATTCACGACTGTGGTTGTGATTGCGGTCACTCGTACAGGATATGTCCACCTAGCGACCAGCATGAGGCTAACTGCTGCCCCGTCCACCATGTCCACACAGGGGTCCCCGATACTTACGGATTGGCCCCAGGGGATCCATGTCCCCAGGGGATCCCAGGTGATCCCGGATGGACTCCAGCAGATCGTAGTCATCGAAATCCAACACAAACTCTTCAAAGTCGTCCAAGCAGTCCACGTTGAACTGAGTGGAGCGGTACATGACCTCCGACCCCTCCCCGTGCTGGCGGTAAATGGTGGAACGCTGGGTTGACGAGGCCATGGTCCCCGGGGGGAGGACGCCGGCGTTTGTTGCCGGTGGATACGGTTGCTCGCGCCCTACCGACGCCTGCGGAGTGGAGCCTGGCGGTACCTGGTTTCCCTTCCCCAGGAGGTCTGTCATCTCCTCCCCGCCACTCTGCTCATGCAGCGTTCTGGCGTTCCCTCGCCTAGCGTCTCACGCTGCACCGTCGGTGTTAGCGAACAGCAAAGCCTGGGTGAAGCTATTAGAGTCTCTTTTTGCACAGAACAGGAGGGGGAGCACAAGCAAAGTTGTGGTGGAGGCTGGTGGTAACCAAGAAGCTTTCCTGTTCTGTTCTGTTGACTCCGGCAGAGTTGACTGTCTAGGTCCTCGTCTGGACTCCCCGCTTGCAATAAAAATCCATTCTGCAATGTGAGGATTTCCTTTAGAGTTCCAAGGGAGAAAACAGTCCCATTTATCTCCTCAACATCCTTCCAATTTGGACCCAATCCGCCTCAAAAGCTGAAGAGACAAATTCCAATCCTCCCTAAGGCCCAGAGACACGGGGGGTAGTAGTTTCACCTGCGGAGTTAGTGGTACAGCCTCAGGCCAAACATGCTTCAGTGGAATACGTGTAAAAGGTCTGAAGACCTCTTCTGGCCTGTTCCCACAGCTGTATTAACACAGAGTCCAAAGGCTTTGGCTGTAACTGCAAGAGGAAATATGAATACCGACTGATCCAATTTTTTTCAGACCCTCCTTTAATCTCTTTGGACAATTCAGCCGTTTCCGTGACGTTGGCCATGCATTGATCGTGGGATGGATGCTCGAATGGGGCGGGGAGTCTGTGAGGGGTGACACTCCCATTTGGTGTGAATGGCACTTCGTCAAGACGCGGACAGACGACGGGAAAACAGGTTTAACGGGGGGGGGGAATGTGATGGCTCTTTTCTCCTCTTAGAAAACCTCCAGACATCTGAGAAAAGCATAATGTAGTAACAGAAACACAAAGACACCGTTACACAGACAGCAAGTGCCTGTTTCTAGCCGAGGTCTCCATGGAAACTAGGAATACTTTAAATCCCTGACATGCTATGCCCACAACAAGTCCCAATGCAAAATGCAGACTTTTCATTCAAGCCTGTACTTATAGTGTGCATTTGTTTGTGTGTGTGTGTGTGTGTGTGATTGGTGTCTTTTACTTGCTGAGTGGCATTATGAACAATTGGCGAGAATTAAAAAACATCCCTAAACTTGACTGTTACATTAACCGGTAGCCCCCATGGTCACTGGTAGCCCAGACAGTCACAGGTAGCCCACACAGTCACAGGTAGCCCACACAGTCACAGGTAGCCTGCACGGTCACTGGTAGCCCACACAGTCACAGGTAGCCCGCACGGTCACAGGTAGCCCACACAGTTACAGTTAGCCCACAGTCACAGGTAGCCCACAGTCACAGTTAGCCTGCATGGTCACAGGTAGCCCCCATGGTCACAGGTAGCCCACACAGTTACAGTTAGCCTGTATGGTCACAGGTAGCCCACACATTCACAGGTAGCCCCCATGGTCACAGGTAGCCCACACAGTTACAGTTAGCCCACAGTCACAGGTAGCCCACAGTCACAGTTAGCCTGCATGGTCACAGTTAGCCCACACAGTCACAGGTAGCCTGCATGGTCACAGTTAGCCCCTATTGTCACAGATAGCCTGCCGCAGCCATGATAATCTCAGAGAATGACCAAGGGGACTCAAATTTACTGGGCCTTGAGCCAAAATAAGCCATGTCGTTGACGTTAACATTGTAAAAAAGTATGATAAAACAAAAATACGTGGCTAAATACCTACTCTTACTCGTGTTGTAATAATAAAATGTCATTATCATGCCTAAACTGTTCAATTTGTTTGGAATGTACATTTCTGAGTGGCGCTGTACTAAAAATCAATCAGTTTATAAAGCCAGTTAACCGTCAAACGCCAAAAGATATCATCCATTACTAGATCAACCGTCAACCAAAAACACGGTGCCACGTGCTGTTACTGAATACAAGTATGGACCCGTTGGTAGGGGCAGGGAGTGGAGCTGATATGAGATATAGGCTGAAGCCCTGCATGTCTTTTCTTTCCCCTTTGACATCTGATAGCTTGTTTGTTGCATAGCGGTTCCCAGTTTCCGGCCCTACGTCCATTGGGTCCGAACGGCCGGTCGATGCTTCCAGTGCTGGGTGGGTAAAAGCAGGAAGGGCCCTGGGCAGGGTCGCACACAAGGATAATCGACCACTGCTCTACTCCCTTAATTATTGCCCCAGGACTGTGAATGGTTTGGCGGTATGGGCTGTGGACT
>JACXGK010013780.1:0-12450 GCA_016801125.1 Novumbra hubbsi
CTGCGTTACATCGCAGCCTGTAGCCTTCTCGCTATAACTTCCTTGTTACCCCGTTCGGCAGGAATATCGTTCCTGCTTCTAAACACTGGACATTACTGCACTGTTAGGTGCTGGAAGTACACAGATTAACAACTCGTCTCCCACAACGGACATACATTACATCGCCTCTGGAATTGTGGTCTCGAGTCGCGCAATTGGAATCTCCTTTTACGCTCTGTGCACACACACCCTTACAATGTTTTGGGCATATGTGTTAAATTAAGGCTTTTCTGTTTGCAGAATGTTGGTTGAATGATAAATAGCATCAATATGATAGTAAATTGCATTTCCAGTATAAATATATCATTCCAAAGGTACATTTTCATACTTTTCATTTTTATAATGTGAGATCTGTGAGTGAGTAATCAAATCCAAACTACTTCCACTCAGTCTCCACTAAACAAACTAAAGAAGAAGGAGGAGGTGCTTGAAGAGGAGACTCCAGAGAAAGAGGAGCTGGATTGGTGGTCCAAGTACTACGCATCATTGGAGGAGATTGGAAACCAGGTGGGTTGTCTAACTAGCCTATACACCAAGGCTACACTGAAAAGTAATGTCAATTGGGAGCAGTGGGCAAAAAGCAAACAAAAAACTGTTTGCAATTAATTCAAACATATTCTAATTTCCTTAATCCGATATTATTTTTAGAATAAAGTTTTGTAATCTATGTCCCTACCTGGAAAGTCCATGGATGGCCTATCAGGAGTCTGTTCCTCTGGATAGGGATAAGGATTTGAGAATCAATTATGACCTTGGTAACGCTTTCCAAAAAGTTGACACTATTACTAGGCAACTTGTATGTAACTTCATGTGAACAACAATGTAATGCCACAGGTATTACATGGTAGTTACAATATAATAAAGATATGTAGGTATAGGTTGATACAATTTTTTAAAAACAAGAGGTGATTACATCACATAGTGGTTTTTGTTTTAGTAATACAATGTATTTTTGCAAATGTTAATTACACTTTTGAATGACTACCTGAAGATGTTGCTTCCTGATTTAACAACACAATTCTCAATCAAGACAGGTTAATAATAGTAACTCCAATTGTAACAAAGAAAATTCTAACATTAAATATGGGTTCTGCAATTTTCAGGAGATTTACCTAAAACGGGAATCCCCAAATGACTGTAGTTGTAGCTACTACTAACGTAGCGCTAGAACCTAGTGTAGCTGTCGCTCCTACTGCTAGAACCCATTGTAGCTCTTACTCCTACGGCAAGAACCAAGTTTAACTCTCACTCCTACCTCTAAAGTCTAGTGTAGATGGCACTCCTACGGCAAGAACCAAGTTTAACTCTCACTCCTACCTCTAAAGTCTAGTGTAGATGGCACTCCTATGGCAAGAACCTAGTTTAACTCTCACTCCTACCTCTAAAGTCTAGTGTAGATGGCACTCCTACGGCAAGAACCTAGTTTAACTCTCACTCCTACCTCTAAAGTCTAGTGTAGATGGCACTCCTACGGCAAGAACCTAGTTTAACTCTCACTCCTACCTCTAAAGTCTAGTGTAGATGGCACTCCTACGGCAAGAACCTAGTTTAACTCTCACTCCTACCTCTAAAGTCTAGTGTAGATGGCACTCCTACGGCAAGAACCAAGTTTAGCTCTCACTCCTACCACTAAAACCTAGTGTACCTGGCACTCCTGCTCCTAGAACCTAGTGTAGCTGTCACTACACCTGCAGCCCATTCAGGATGACCAGACTGTAAGAAACAGACTCCATGTGAAAGCCTGACGTCCTCTAGTGGGACCTGTACTCACCACCCAGCACCATGCAGTTCGATGAGAGGCGGTTCACACTGAGCATGTGTGAAAGACGTGAAAGAGACTGGAGATGCCGTGGTGAACTTTATGCTGCCTGCAATATCATCCAGCATGACAGGTTTGACGGGTGGTCAGTGATGGTCTGGGGAGGCACTTCCTTGAAGGCTGTTAGGTACCGGGATGAAATCCTCACGCCCACTGTCAGACCTTACAATGATGCAGTAGACCCTGGGTTCCTTCTGGTGCAGGACAATGCCCGGCTTCATGTGGCCAGAGTGTTTAGGCATTTCCTGGATAAAGGTATTGATGCCAGTGACTGGCCCTCAAGTTCCCTAAACCGGAATTCAATTGAGAACCTCTGGGATGTTTTGTATTGTACTATTAAGTAGTGCCACAGACTGTCCAGGAGCTCACTAATGCCATGATCCAGGTCTGGGAGAAGATCTCCCAGGACACCTTTTGTCGTCTCATCAGGAGCATGCCCAGACATTGTCAGAAGTGCGTACAGGCATTTGGGGGGCCATACACACTTAGTCACATTATGAGTTGCTGTAATGAATTTCAAGCAAGTTGGAACAACCTGTGATTTCAGTTGTTTACTTTGTTTTTAGGTATGATCTTGAATCCAGCTCCTAGTCGATTGGTCATTTTGGTTTCCATTCATTGTTGTTACGTAATTTTTTTTCACTACAAATTACACAATGTACAGTAAAGGTTTATTTGTATTTACAACGTCATTCCAGTGTTAATACAGTTACAGTTATTACTATGCAATTACATAGTGTCAACTTAAGGGAAGATGTTACCCTGACCAGATACCGCTGGTTGTTTGGCATTCACACACCAAGGAATTGAGTTGGACAGGTTGGTCATTACAAAGGCATTACAATCAGAAAATGTCCAGATGTTTTGTTACCTGGACTAAAGTGGAGGTTCATATGTAGTAGGTATTTTAAATGAATGAATCTACCTACAAGGTCATTGTAACATAACTCTCCCAGTAGCCATATAGATAAAAACACTGTCCAATTATTTTAGAAAAACTGGGAACAAGATAATTGCGTAAGCCTCTGTTGAGCAAACCAAAATATGTTTTGTAATACAATTGAATCCCTTTTCGCTTGTTTTGAAATGCATTTTGTATTCACCAAATTGTGCAGTATTTGGTTTTGCTTCTGTCCTTGATTTTAAGCTTTGTTTCTGTTTCTTCAAGACTGAGAACGATGAGGAAATGGATGAACAACAGGAAACAGGTACTTCATTCAGCTTTGTTTGGTTAGCTGTCTAATCCAGAAGTCAATGACCTTGTCCTCTGGGAAAAAATTAAAATCATTACAGGCAGTTGTATTCTCAGAACCTCTCAGAAAGTGACATAATGGTTAATTTTGTCTTGATAGTTGGTTTTCTAAGAACATTTTGCATGCAATCGGACAAAAGACACATCATGTACTTGATTCTTCTTGTGTGAAGTAGGTGACCGCTACAGCAACAACATCTATTTTGCCCTCCACATTTTTGGAATGTTTACCTGGCTTATTTTTAGATTTTTTCTCTCTGTCTCTGTACCGTCAATATCTGACCTCAATTTATTTTTATTTTTTTCACCTTCTTGTTTTTTGCTTGTTCTTTATTATGTTTTTATGTTTGAAAATCGTTTTTTTGCATGATCTTTTTAATTTATTTTGCATTATCTGTGCTTGTTTTGTCTGTTTTTGTAATTGCTTTAACATTGTACCTAAACTGTATGTGTCACGGGTGTGGTGAGTTTAGAACCATTCGCAGACATTTTAACTAATAAGTGAATTTATTTAAACAAAACAAAACAAACACAAACTAAACCCGATAAATCAAAGTTGCTGAAACAAGCAGCTAAATATAAGCAGCTGCATCAGATACACATGTAAAGCGCTACAGCATGGGTTTGAATCGAGGGCACACTCTCCACTGTCTTTCGCACTTTATCTCTGTTAATATACCCAAAAATATGTCTTTGATTGTGGTGTTTGATTCAGCAGATGGTGGCACATTAGAAGCAGAGGATGACGATGCAGTCATAGTAGAGATGGAGCCACCACCAAAACCGAAAAGGAAAAATATAGCAACCATCCAGGTGAGAATTAATACGTAATTTCGTAATTTCCTTGTGACAGATGTCTTGTTTTAGGAACAGTTAAGACTACAATACCTGCACAAACATTGGACACACTAATTTAAGGGGATTTCATTAGTTTTAATCTTTGACAATTTTTTATTTTTTTTCATTAACCTTTATTTTACCAGGTGTGAAGAGAGACAAAATAGTTTCATAAAAAACGTATAACACACTCACATGAAAACAACAGACAAGCTCAATGTGCAATACACAAAAAATACAGGGAAAAATACTATCCTATTATGAATTAAAACATTTCAAAATGTTGATAGACTAAGATTCCTTAGACTTCACAATGCCCTTAAATTCAATGAGAATAACTAGGTCCTGGGGTTTAAACCTTTTCTTCAGGCTATTCCAAGCAGATGGTACAGAAAACATAAAGGCCTTCTTTCCCAACAGTCGGAACCGTCATAAGCATAGTGTCCTGAGACCGCACTCCATAAACGCCATGTTTTTGGGACAGACAGATGTTATTTATGTTATTGTTATTGTTATTATTCAGAATTCCCAGAATGGCTTTATAGATGAAAACATACCAGAGACTAAACCAAGGAGTAGACAGAGCAGGCCAATTGGAATACAGTATACAACGGTGATGGAGGGTACTACAGTTTGTAACAAACCTTAAAGCTCTATGATTCACAAAATCCAACATATGGAGGCAATGGACTGATGCATTCATGTACAGTCAAGAACAGGCAAGAACGTTGGTTCAACCAGTCCTTGTCTGACATCAAGAGAAAAGAAAGACTTCTTCCTAAAATAAAAACCTAACTTCAGTTAAAAAAAAAATCACTAGACTCTGTATATGAGGCTTCAATGAGAGGTGGTCATCAATTAGAAATCCCTAGTATTTGTAGTTGTCATGGGGAAAGACACAATGAGGGTATGTTTAGGGCCCTAACAGAAGGGTGAGGGAAGACATGTGACCTGGGGAGGCACAACCCTGGAGCAGCCTCCCTGGGGTGGCTTGGGAGGTGCTTGTGGTTATATGTTTGGTGGCCTGTAATCTGACCGGTTATCTGCTGGCCATCATCTTCTACCTTCTCTTCCATCTTGTACCCTTCTATGATTCTTCATATTCTGTATAGGGCAGCACCAGAGGTGGCACCAGAGGTGCTTTCTGGGAGCCCTTAAGAACCTCCCCTGACAAGGTCCCAGGGGGAGTCAGGTGCCTGCCGAGCTGGTACAGCTGGTAGCTTCCAGAATATTCTTGAAACCACCACCATGTTTCTGGGGGCATTGGTGCAATGCTGATTGGAGAGATGTGAGCGCATTTGCGCCACTAAGTGAAGACATAAAGAGGATATGGAATCATGTAGCAACCAGAAAAGTCAAAATTGATTTTATATTGTATATTACTTAAAGTTGCCACCCTTTGCCTTAGATGGTAACTCTAATTCAGGTTTCCTCTGCAGCAGAGGTAACTTTTTCATTCATGTGGCAGTTTCATCATAGTGCTTGATGGTTTTTGGAATCTTTTATCTTTACTTATTTCAGTTCCTGCCATGATATGCTTTTGTACAGTACAGACATATTGATGGTCTTCTGTATTCTCTCCCTACCTTGTCACACCTTCATGTTACATTTAAATTAATTCCATTATTTCACAGTTTTGACATTTCACGATTTTTCTACAATGTGGGAAAAAGTTAAACTTTTGACTGGTAATGTTTTTAAATGTTAACAATGGGGTATCCACACATTTGCTTCTCTACGACTGTGGCAGTTACTGTTAACAGCTACTGCCTTCAAGGCACAAACAGAAGCCCTGGCTGGTGTTGATTAGAACCAGGTCTTTTCTTTCCTGTAATGTTCCACCTGAAAATGTGAGTACAATATAGGGTAATTTGCTTTCTCAGCTATATAAATCAGAACTGGAGGATGAGTTTAGCGAATTCATGGATTGGCTACACACATTCCCCATCTACAAAGGCAAATCCAATGAGGATGATGATGATGATGAAGAGGAAAGATGCATGGGGAAATACAAGGTAAGCGAGATGACATGGAATCAACACAATAAATCAAATCTCACTGACTAAATAATTTGTCTCCTAAAATAATAATAATAAATACAGTTTTACTAATTCCACAAGGAATCACATTGTTACAGTGGTTAAAATCTCACCAAGTGACAAATCTCGCAAGACCATTTGTGACACTGTGTGACAGGTTGAAATGATGTTAGTAAAATGTTGTTTTGTTGTCATAGGGGTCTTTTTTGATTTATCCCATTTTACCGGAGGATGAAGATGCAGAATGTCGGATTGCCAATGGAATTTCCAGAAACACTCCCATCAAAGTACTAGTGCGTGTGTATGTTGCAAAGGTAAGCTACCATGTTTAGGATCTTAATATGCTTTCCGGAAATTGGTATTTCAATTAATTGTTTTCAACCCTGGGGCGGATTCCCAATAACGTGGCGTGACGGTTTAGCAATGCAAATAGCCTCAGAATCAGTATCAGCCTTATTGCCAAGCAGGTTTACCCATACAAGGAATCTGCTATGGTGTATTGGTGCATGACAGTAAACATAGTGATAACAAACACTGTAAGCAGTTGCATATAGTGCAGTGTGCCAGACTGTGGAGGCTTGTCAGTGTCAGTGGGGGTCACCTGGCCTTGTTGATGAGGCCAGCTGCCGGTGTAGAGCCTGTTCTTGTGGCGTGAGGCATTGGTCTTTATGGACCGTAGCCTCCTGCCGGAGGGGGGTGCCTGAAACAGTTTGTTTCCAGGGTGGGAGGGGTCAGCCACAATCTTCCCAGCGCGCCTCAGGGTCCTGGTGGTGTACATGTCCTCGAGGGATGGCAGATTGCAGCCATTCAACTTCTCAGCAGACCAAATAATACACTGCAGTCTGCCCTTGGCCATGGCAGCAGCGTACCAGATGGTGATGGAGGAGGGAGGATGGACTCAATGATGGCTGTGTAGAAGTGCACCATCACAGTTAGTACATCCTGCTGTGCTTTTTTGGTGATGGAGCTGGGGTTTTGCTCACACTTGAGGTCCTGGGTGATGATGGTGCAGAGAAAGCAGAAGGACTCCGATGATGACTGGGGAGTCACACAGGGTGATGGAGCTGGGTGAGGAGGGGTTCTTCCTACAGTCCACAACAATCTCCACTGTCTTCAGAGCGTTGAGCTCCAAATTGTTCTGTCTGCACCAGTTCACCAGGTGGTCAATCTCCCACCTGTAGGCGGTCTCATCCACACCAGAGATGAGCCCAATGAGGGTGGTGTCATCTGCGAACTTCAGGAGCTTGACGTATTGATAATTCCGCAGCTCCATAGAATATATGTTACTTAAGCCACATAGCAATCAACACATGTTTGCTTAACTGGGAATATTAAACTTAGTCTGTAAAATGATTTGTTATCATTTGGGAATAAAAATGGAGCACAAGAGAAAACATGCATTCAGAGCTGAAGAAATCAATGTTGTTCCTGACGAGGTAGAGATGCATCTCTCTATCAAAGACAGTACCTGTACGATGCAGGGTTCAGACTTGTGAGCGGTTTATTCTAAAATATTTTTCTTAATTATTACAAAATGATTGTACATTGTACATTACATATTTTAACCTCAATTGTCCAATTGCATTCAATAGCATTTACATCCACGCACACACTTATTTAATAATTTGTCTAAATAAATAGGTCTGTTTATTATTTATATTACCTCTTAGTGTTTTGGAAAACCTGGGCCAGATCTGTGAAAGTTCCTTGAACTTTACAGTAATTCTACTCCATTTTATTTAGTCATTGGTATTACAATGATTTATGACAATGAAGATACTACTTTGTAAACAATTGTTAATACAAGTTAATTTGCTCATAGGTAAAAGTATCTAATTATATCTTGCAAATCTCCTTTTGATTTTGCAGGCCACCAACCTGGCACCTACTGACCCCAATGGAAAGGCCGATCCCTATGTGATGGTGAAAGTCGGCAAACAAAGCATGGACAGTAAAGAACGCTATATTCCCAAACAACTAAACCCAGTATTTGGAGAGTGAGTTATGCACATGCAACTTCTTAGCGTATTAAACATTTCACCAACCACGGACACTGTCATGAAAGTGGAATGGATGAAAATAGAGAAATATTAATGGGGTGTTGTTAATAGCTAAAAATGTTTACTTAGTTTTTCACACAAAAAATAAGTTAAGTAAATTTGGCTAGGTATTAAACTTGGGGAAATTCAGCCAGGGCTAATAAACTTGATGCTTGTCTGTCTAAATCACATCATTGCTCTTATTTCTGGGGTTATTCCTACATTTTGAAAACCATTTGCAGCCACCACATACAGGGGAACCTGATGTTTATGATCTGGACATAGTATTGTTTCTGCAAGTAGATTAGTTGTTAATGGTACTGCCAAATAGCAGAATTGGAAGACAAATGGCAATGTGTTGCTTAATTTATTGACCTGTCAAAGCTTTTTGATACTGTTCAACATTGCTGTAAAAACTGAACTCATTAGGTATGGCAATAGACAGTTGCTCAAGGTTTCAGAATTATTGAAAGAATCAGGCTAATAAAACAAATTGGGTAAAATTTGAAGTTCTTCTAGTTGACCAAGGACTTCAATTGTAGTTTGTTGTTGTAGTTTGTTGAGTATTTATAAAAAAAAGTATCTGTAATTATGTGAAAAACTATACATTACATTTTATACCAATGACTCAATACTATACATGTCTGCTTCACCTCTTGCACAAGTGTTTGTACAATCTGATTTCCGGTTCTTAAATTTAGTTAAATGCAAACAAAACAAAGTAATCTTTAGGATACACACTACAGCCCTCGCCAAACGTTTTTGAGAATAACAAAAATATAAATTTTCTGAAAATCTGCTGCCCAAGTTTTTATGATGGCAATTTGAAAATATTCAAGAATGTTATGAAGAGTTATCAGATGAATTGCCATTCAATGCAAAGTCCTTCTTTGTCATGAAAATGCACTAAATCCCCCAAAAAACCAATCCACTGCATTTCAGCCCTGCTACATAATGACCAGCAGACATCCTGTCAGTGATCCTCTTGTTTAACACAGATAATTCTATTGACAAGGCTGGAGATCACTCTGTCATGCTGATTGAGTTAGAATAAATAACTGGAAGCTTTAAAAGGAGGGTGGATGTTGAAATCATTGTTCTTCCACTGTTAACCATGGTTACCTGCAAGGAAACACATGCAGTCATGATTGCTTTGCACAAAAAGGGCTTCACAGGCAAGGATACTGCTGCTAGTGAGATTATCTAAATCTATAATTTATTGGATCATCAAAACCTTCAAGCAAATAAGTTAATTTTTTCCGATGAAGGCTTCAGGGCGCCCAAGAATATCCAGCAAGCACCAGGACCGTCTCCTAAAGTTGATTTAGCGGGGTGATCGGAGAAACACCAATGCAGAGCTTGCTAAGGAATGGCAGCTGGCAGGTGTGAGTGGACTTTTGGACTAACTCCAAGCATTGATTATGCAAGAATGGGCTTCCATCAGTCGGGATGTGGCCCAGAAGTTAATTGACAGGCGGAATTGCAAAGGTCTTGAAGAAGAAGGGTGTCACGTCCATAGTGTGTAGCGAAACCAAATGCAGACATATTTAAAATAAAGGTGAATTTATTCCCATAAAACAAGACAAACACAACACGGACTGTAAACGTAAAAGTAAAGGTGCTGTAACGAGCAGCAAACAGAACTAAAACAACTTACAAAGAACACGTAGCGTATCCACGGGAATAACATTGAAACAAAACAGGAACGTGAACGTTGTCATTACTAACAAACAATAAACCACACCCGAGTGTGGAAAACCCCCAAACTAAATAGGCTCCCCAATCAGAGACAACTGATCACAACTGCTCTGACTGGGGAGCCCACAGTGCCACAGAGATGGCTAGAGGCCTCTCTGTGTGTCATGTCCTGACCGTGAGCCCCAAAGCATAGAGAAGGCTAGGGGCCCCCAGCCAGGAAATAACAAAGGGTCAACACTGACTCTTTGCATTTACTTAAAGTAATTGTCAATAATAGCCTTTAACATTTATGAAATGCTTATTATTATACTTCAGTATAACATAGTAACATCTGACAAAAATATTTAAAAAAAACTGCAGCAGCAACATTTGTGTAAACTAATACTTGCGTCATTCTCAAAACTTTTGGCCACAGCTGTAAGTAACAAATCATAGGTTTAGATGATGAATACCCAATACATTTATGTAATAGAATTTGTCCCATTGCGTTTTCAAGATAAACATTGGAATTTATTTAGATGATGAGGTGTTCTTTAAAACACACATTTGACTTCACTGCAGGTATCACCTCATGCTCCCATTAGTGACCCTAGCAAAACACAAACCTAGAGAAGATTCAGTCAGTAAGGATAAGGAGAGAGCTATTGTATGTGGCTACCACCTGAAAAACAATTCCCTTTTTGGGGTTGTCTTGCAGTTAATGCTCCAGTGCACCTGTTGTCACATTAATTTGCACCAAAACAGGGTGACGTTGATTGATAATTGCTTATGCTTCCTAACTGGACAGATATACATCTGACATAATGTACATTAAGTTTAGTTGACTTGGTGTTATACCGTGAGGTTTAGGTGTTCTCTTAATTTTTTTTTATTCTATTGTGTATTATAGTGTCAACATTTATATTTATTTCCTCCTTGTACAATTGCTGTGAAAGGGTTCAAACTGTCAGGGTTCCACCTTAGCCTGACGGTTTTCGCCTCGTTTCCACCCCCTGGTGGCCGTTGGGCGCAGTACTGGTCAACGTCACAATCACACCCAGTCACCAATCACTCACTCAACGGCCCGCACCTGTCCCTCATCTGTCAATCACTGTCCCTACATAGGTTCCCTGTTCTTATTCCCCAGTGTCAGTACAAACACAGTACTTCGCTAGTTTGCTAGACGACGTATTCTTATTGACTTCACGCGTTTCATCGCAGCCTTTAAGCCTTCGAGCTTAGTTTCACCGTGCTATATTCCCATACGTATATATATGTATAGTTCTCCACCTATACCCCTGGACTTCAATGAGCCCGGCTCATCGATAGGAGTACACTACCTACCACCTCGTTGACAGCAAGAACAGACAGTGGAATCCCCTCGGGAGTTGTTCACTCAAGTCGCGCAATTGGACCTACCTTTACGCTCTGTTCACAACACAACCCTTACAGATTGTACTGACCATTTAAATGGATCCAGCCGACTTGACTCCCATCCACCACGCCCTGAATCTTCAGGTCGCGGCCCTCAACCGGCATGAAGACCTCCTACAGTCGCTCTCGAGCTCCATGACCGAGTTGATGACAGCGTTTAGGAGCGAACGGCTCCCACGTTGGAGCAGGACAGTGTTGGTGATGTACACTCGCCCTTTCCATCGGTTCCACCATCCTATTGGGAACCCCACGTCGCTCCCCCGAGCGGTTCACAGGCGAACCGGATCGACTCCGACCCTTCCTCCTGCAATGCTCCCTGGTGTTCGAGCAACAACCCCTGTCCTACCCGTCCGACCGGTCCCGGATTGCTTATGTAGTCGGGGCTCTGTCCGGGCGTGCCCTGTCTTGGGCATCGGCCGTTTGGCTCAATGACAGCCCTCCGTGCAACGCCTACGCTGCCTTTACGACGGAGCTACAAAAGGTGTTCAACGATCAGGACGGAGAGAGAGACGCGGGACGTAGGCTCCTTGGGTTTCGCCAGGGCCGCCGCAGCGTTGCGGATTACGCAATAGATTTCCGCATCCTATCCGCCGAGAGTGGTTGGAATGAAGCAGCCTTGCAAGGTGCCTTCACTAACGGACTATCCGAGACCCTCAAGGACGAGCTGGCCTCTCGGGAGGAGCCCGGCACTTTGGACCAACTAGTCGCTCTGGCCCAACGAGTCGACGCCCGACTCAGGGAACGTAACCGGGAGAAGCCACCTGCCGCGAGGTCTCAGCGTTCGCCTTCACCTACCAGGACGTGGACACCATCCCAGGATAGAAGCGACGAGCAACCCTGTCGCCTGAACACAGCACAGGAGCCTATGCAGTTAGGACGCGCACGCCTCTCCGTGGCGGAACGGACGCGCCGTCTCAGCACCGGCTCGTGTCTGTACTGTGGAATACAGGGACACACAGTTTCATCCTGCCCGTCTCTTCAGGGAAACGCCCACGCCCGTCCATAAGAGAGGAACTATGGACCGGCCGAGCAAGCGTTTCCTCCTCTGTTGACACAGGTCTCGTGGTCACCACCTCTACCTCCACCACCGTACGTGCCCTTATCGATTCAGGAGTAGACGGTAATTTTATCGACAAGGACTTGGTTCAAACGCTGGGCCTGTCGTGTCTTCCAGTCACACCCCCTGTGACAGTGAGAGGTTTGAGCGGGGACAAGATCGCCACTATCGTTCAGCAGACCGCACCCCTTCTCTTAGTGATCGCGGGGAACCACCGGGAGCAGATAACCCTGTTCCCCATCGACAGTCCCATGTCA
>JACXGK010013781.1:0-12447 GCA_016801125.1 Novumbra hubbsi
AATATGTTTACTGTTATGAACTAATAGCTTAGTTGGAGAAATCTACAGATAACACATTGTTAATTACTGGCCCCATTGTTCTAGAAAAGCACACTGAAATGTAAGACAATATCTAACTGAAAATAATGAGGTCTGTCTTAAACCACACAATAGGGGAATTTGTTTTCAGAGCTCATTTACAGTTAGGTTAATTTAGTTAGGAAGTGTCTATCATCACACTTAGAAACCACCAACACCTTTTATATTCACTAACAAGTATAGAAACAACCACTACCTTTCCAATTCACTAACAAGCATACCAAGATATTTAAGATAATGTGCACAGCCATACACAGATAGCTTATTACATAATGATCCTACTGAAATACGCATACTGACTTTGTGACCTTGGTGATGTTATTAAGCATAAGGGAAAGAAGTCAGTGCAATTAACCCATTCCTATTCTTTTTTTTCAAAACTCTATATTTGCATCAATGCGAGACAACTTGAAACATCCACAACGACATAAAAAGGCAGTGCACCATTTCCACAATGAAATTCATATTTTAAATACCAACATAGATAATGTTATGTTTCGTATGACATTTTAACAGAACTGAAGCACACAAATATAAAACCCATAAACTTGACGAATAAGACTTTCCTAAGCTAACCAACTATAACCTAACGTAACAGTTACACGTATTTCTTCAGACGCGATCAAACTTCGAAACACAAAGCCTAAAAGTGGCTTTGGCTAGGCTACATAATGCTACCCCATCCCGGTGATAATTATTCACGTTTTAGCTGAGCAGGCAACAATGTCCATTTTCAAAAAGTAGGACGTGGAAACCAATACTGAGCAATAAAGCAGATAAGATATGTGTGCAATCCCAAAATAGCAAACTTCCATATATTTTTAAATACCAAGTAAAGCAGAAAGACAAAGAGAGGCAGTAGCAAACGAAGTGGATAACCCTACTACGTTTTGTTGCTCCAAGCTAAATTATAATAGTGTCAGAAAAACAAGAAAAACATAACATTCAAACCAAAGAGATGCTTTCCTCCACTATCTCTCTAACAGATAAGTTATTTAAGCAATACTTTCAGATAAATATGTAAAAGCAAAATATTGAGTTTTGAGTTGTATTCCTTAAAAGTATTTCGCCCGGACCCCTTGTTCAACAGTGTACCCACACATGGCCAATCTGTGTTAAAAATGTAGGGTGTAGCACTCTCAAAGTGATTTTCTTAAAATAGCATGTCTTATCTACTCTCCAAAACGGATTCGTCTTGGCTTTGATCGGCTGAATATATTCCGCATGTGGAAAATGGAATGCAAGGAATTTGATGGAATTTCAGTAAACCAGATAAAAGAACAAGACATCTACTTACAGCGACTTCAAGGGACGACAGACAAAATACACGATCAAAGGTGTTGGAACAACAAGTATTTGAGCTGAATGTTTTTGCACAGCTCCGAAAATGTTCCACTGAAATATCCAACTCCCGGTTGAGATAACTATGGAGAAGAAAAAAGCAACATATTGATCCGTCATCTTGTCCAGAATTGTCTTTTATAAAATAGTTGATGTCCAATTATATCCCGAATCCTGCTAAGCGCTTTCTGAGCTTCAAGCACAGAACTTACTGAAATACAATAGGGCGTATGGTAGGGCTTTAGAAAAATGTAAAAAATGTCAAAGATTTTCGTGCCATGTCAGTCGAATACAACACTGAGTGGACAAAGTGAAAGCACCCTGTTGAAACAGCGACAAGAAACGGCAACCTATAATCTTACTGACAAATGTACTTTAAAATATATTTTGTGTGAGATTAAAATATGTCCACTCATTCTAAAATCATACATAACCTGTTATTTGTGATGAAAGGCGCAACTTCATCCAAACAGTGTTACACTGCAACCATTTTGCATATCATTAACTACATTGAAACTTACCTCAAACACCTCCGTTATTGTTATTTGTGAAAATAAAAAAGATCGTCCCCCTTTGTTTGTCTTATGTGGGATAATATAGTTTTTGTTAACTGTGTAAAGTTATTCTTGTGATTCTGGGCCAGCCGGGTATGTGTACGTGAATCTGCAGCGCACGGACAGAGATGCGAAGAATGCTCGGAATGAGAACAGGAATGAAATGAACGCGAAGAGCGAGTTTGCATTGGGGCGGAGCAAAGGTGTCGTCATCCCGAACAGAATAGGCAGTCTAGAGAAGGGACAAGGGACAAAAAAAATAGGAAGAATGACCTCACAGGACACGTTGAACACAAATTGAAGGGAGGAAGAGGGTATTTCTTGCTGTGAAGCTAGTTTATTCTGAACCACCTACCACCACAAAGCAGAATAAAATTATCATACAACAGAAGAGTAGAAATAAAAAAATAGTTAAAGATGTATTGTGGAGTTTGGTATTATTTCAGCCAGTAGTTGTAAGAATGGTGTTCATGAGCCACAACGGTCCATATTTTGTGGGCTGTCATCTACCTTTGTCTGCCATCCACTAACCCAAAACATTTTCTAAACAAATCTTACTTAATGATCTTGTATACTGTCCTGAATGTCCCAATGCCATTTTGGTGTATTTGTTCTCTTCTAAAAAAAAATATGAAATACGAAATACTGTCCAATGTTTTGTACAATGTTTAACAATCTGTAAAACATATTTAAGTATAAGATATTTATCACAAACCACATACGAATTGTATTACATTTGGTTGTTTGTCAGACAAACATGAACATAACTAAATAAATTAATGAACTTGACAAAGTTTTTTATTTACACTTCCAAAGTTGGAAGTATGGATGAAAATAAGACCATCTGTAAGTATTGGTTGAAGGCATTACAATGGTAGTTCATTTTTAAGTACAGTAGCTGCATATATAGGAAAAACATCATCAACAAGATAATAACATCAGAACTAGAAGAAAACTCAATATTTCAGTGCATCTGGAAAGTATTCACATCGCTTCACTTTTTCCACATTTTGTTATATTACAGCCGTATTCCAAAATGTATTAAATACTCTTTTTCCTCACAATTCTACGACAATTCCACATAATGATAATGTGAAAAATGCTTTTGAGAAATGTTATTTATGAAAATATTATAAATAAAAAACAGAAAAATCACATCACAGCCTTTGTCATGTCTTAACATTGAGCTGAGGTGCATCCTATGGCCACTGATCATCCTTGAGATGTTACTACAAATTGATTGGAGTCCATTTGTGGTAAAATCAGTTGATTGTACATGATTTGGAAAGGCACACACCTGTCTATATAAGATCCCACAGTTGACAGTGCGGTACAGATCTGGGGAAGGGTACAGAAAAATGTCTGCAGCATTGAAGGTCCCAATGAGCACAGTGGCCTCCATCATCCGTAAATGGAAGAAATTTGGAACCACCAGAACTCTGCCTAGAGTTGACCGGCCAGCCAAACTGAGCGATCGGGGGAGAAGGGCCTTAGTCAGGGAGGTAACCAAGAACCTCATGGTCACTCTAACAGAGCTCCAGCTTCGCTCTGTGAAGAGAGGAGAACCTTCCAGAAGGACAACCGTCTCTGCAGCACCCCACCAATCAAGCCTGCATGGTAGAGTGGCTGGACGGAAGCCAATCCTCTGTAAAAGGCACATGACAGCCCGTTTGGGGTTTGCCAAAAGGCATCTGAAGGACTCTCAGACTATAAGAAACTCTCTGGTCTGATGAAACAAAGATTCAACTCTTTGGCCTGAATACCCAGCGTCATGACTAGAGGAAACTAGGCACCACTCATCACCTCTCAAACCTGCTCCAGAGGGCTATGCACCTTAGACTAGGGTAATGGTTCATCCTCCAACAGGACAACAAACTTAAGCACACAGCCAAGATAACATAGGAGTGACTTCTGGACAACTCTTTGAATGTCCTTGAGTGGCCCAGCCAGAGCCCAGACTTGAACCTGATTGAACATTTCTGGAGAGATCTGAAAATGGTTCTGCACCAACACTCCCCATCCAACCTGATGGAGCTTGAGAGGTCCTGCAAATAAGAATGGGCTAACAATATTATTAGTTTATTACTAATTCAATATACGACAACGAAATAGTAAAGCACTCAACTGCCCAAAAAATCAAATGCTCAGCATTTTGAAACAAAATTTTTCCTATAGAATATAGCACATTTACTTGCATGGAATTCAATAAAATTCTAACAAAAAATGCTGTATCATCATGGAGCCAAAAAGATTAAAAAAAATTATCAATTTACAAAAATTGCAAATTACATGCTTTCAAATATTAAATGCTTGAAATATAAATAGTGTATACATTACATATATTCACTTCATGAAAAATTACATTACTTAAATTCACTTTAAAAACATGAGTTTGACCAGTCTGTGGCTTTAGGATCATGTTGTGGTGCATGATGCATTTCATATCATTGCTATAGGCTACTTTTTTACCTCTCTTTTTGTACCCATCAAGGACCCATTGTAGTTGTGTATGAGTCGTTGCAGGTCGTATGTAGGTGAAGAATGGAAACATTCTCTGAAATACAAAATACAAAAACATATTAATGCTTAGCAATGTAACTACCTACTTGCAAATATTTCTTAAGGATTCTATAGTTGGGTTACTACATCACCACACTCCCTCTCTTGCTTGTTCTTGGTTTTCCTCATTTCTGTATGTTACTTTTATTTTACACCTGTGGTGCAATACTTTATTAAAGCATTGAGTAAACTTGAATTGTTAAGCAACAAGGTTTATATTTGCATCCATGTAGGATTGGTATAAATGAGATTAGCTTTGGTTGACGTTGATACCTGAACCTCAGTTTAGGTGCCCATGAAGGAGACAGGAAGGCATCGCATTAAACAGGTTTGACCCACTTTGAGTCTCTTCCTGAACTGCACACTTCAGTCAGGACCGACAGGGGAGAGGGGGCCCCAAATAAAATTTTGCTTAGGGCCCCCAAAAGACTAGAGCCGGCACTGATTAATTGTGTCAACGCAAGTTGGAACTGTTTTCTTGGCTATTCCTTGTTCTTGTGGGAGAACTGTGCCACCACACAATCAAGTAAAAACTGGCTATGTGAGAACAAGCAATCTTGAGACATGAAGCAGCCCTGTCAATGACAGTACACAGTAAGTGTTGCATACAACACACCCTGTTTGGGCTACATGTCTGATCCTGTCTGTGCAAGCCATCTATTAGGAGGCTTCTGTTTTGACACCGATTCTTTTAAACAGAGGGATCTATTAAGATGAACGGCAGGTCTTTTGAAGACATCCATCAACATCTGTAACGGCTGCCTGTGCATGTTTAGCAGAGAGGGGAAAGGAGGGAGAGCAAGGAACAGAGGTGGGTTGTTCTCTTAGAAATCTGAGCAAAAGACAGGTATTATATTTGCTGTTTTATTTTATTGAATAATAAAAAACAATTGGGGTTCGCTTCCATACATCCAATATCAGACAGTCTCAATTGCATCATCTTTTTGAAGCTCCACATTGTACATCCCAAGCTGTGATTATTAACCTCCGGCTGAATGTCTGCTTTCCAAGGGTCCCTTATCTTATCAGCTTCTCTCTTCTCCGGGGTGGTGTCTGTTCCCTCTATTAAGCATCAAAAGGGAGTCTTATCTATGCAAATGCAGCAAAGCCCTGGAGGACCAAACCCTGCTTCTCTCCAGAGCTGAGTGCGAGACATGTGACCCCACCTCAACACCTGAGCACAATCACAGCATTGATTCGCGGACGGGGTCATCTGTCTACAGGGTTTTCACAAGCATCTTGTTAAACATTAGCCCTACATATCCAGGAAGCCCACTGACGGATCCCAGTGTAATGGCAAATTGTTCATAGCCTTACATCAGAGCCCGTTCTCATTGTCTTGCCTGACATATTGTATCCAGGAAACCATGTGAAAAACCATACGAAAATGTGTGTTCGTGCGTTTGTGCATGTGTGTGTGTGTGTTTGTGCACGAGTGCTTTGGTGGGAATGCATTTGGACAGTACAATATTGACATACCACTTATTGTGCTGCTGCTTCTTCCTCCTATGTGTCAGTGATAAAGTTAAACTCTTGTTACATGTATTCACTTTTAATATTACATCTGACTGTATAGTCCATTACTAATCAATGGGGAAATATACATCCGAAATTGTTGTGCCTCTCTGCTGGCAAACAGCCAATCATTTAATCTGAGTGAATCTTTGCAAAGAAGCACTACATGTGGTAAGGGGAGAAGACAGTGCCCATCACTGCTGAACTGTTTTACCCAAAACAAACATCTCATGTTTCTGATCCCACCCGCCATTCACAGAGCTTTCTAAACTCTTTTATGACTGGGTGTGGCCACAGAGCAACATGAGTGTGTGTGTGTGCACGCGTGTGTGTGTGAGTGGGGGGTGGGGGTCAGGATATTTAGAGGCATGTTGTAAAGGGTAATCCATAATTCAGGAAGAGGGGATCAAACAGATGTGCCTGATAATAATGATAATAATAAATCTACTGATGTCTGAGCAGTTGACATCAATACTTTGTTATATTCCAGTCAGCTTGAATTTGTCATGAATAATTGGGGCTGTCATTATTTGTCATTAATATTTATAAAAGTGAAATCTGTCAACAATTGGAAAAAGTGTGTGTATTCTCAAATAGCCAAAATTCCTAATTCCATTTTGGTGTTTAAGACATTGGTTGTTATCCCAGATACGGATTTGTTCCTCCACAGTCCCATTCGCTCATCCCAGAAGCATCCAGGGAGAGCTGCCCTGCTGCCTGACCCCTGGGCAGATAAGGGTCCATAGGTCTGGTGCGGCAGGTCTTTGAACTGAAGCCTTCTGGAGCCTCTGCTCCAGGGGATGCCTTTGGGGCTGCTGGTTTGGGAGGATAGGGAGATGGTGGGGGGGAATCGGCCTGGTGAGTTCACGTCACCACTGCCCTGGTCTTTGACCTCTCCTAATCAAATGGCTCTGGGAGGCCAGGTGCAGACCATCACAGACTGTCTGCTCTGCTGTCTCAAGAGCAACGGCTCGCTGCAAGGAGGCACTCTGATTGGCTTTATTAGAAGAAAGAATGGGGTCAGCAAGGACCGCAGGACCAACCTCTCAGATGGTAAATGAGCAGATTTGAATCAAACAACATTGAGCAATTGGTACTAAAGTACCTAAGGTGACTTTGGGCTACAGCCTTGGTCACATTGATCTGTTGGGAACATTGGACAAATTAGAACAGGATGAATTCTTCTCTGTGGTGAGTGCTGTTCTTTATCAATTGACATTGGAACAAAGGACATTAACATATCCATTGGTCTATCAAAAGTTCAGCGTAGAATGGATTTTCCAAATCATCAAGTCATCTCAACTGTTCTTCAGCGTGAGCATCCCAGTGAGAAATCATTGGGAATCATGACAAATAAAGATAAAACAAACATGCCAGTTTGACCATAGTCAGCATAGGCTCATGTCAATAATACATTGAAAAGAGAAATGCAGAACAAATACATTTTGGTCTGTGGTGATTTGCATCAGAAGTGTATGCTTTATTTCTACGTGTCTATTCATAGTCTCACAAATCAAAGATATGTGTCTCTGACAAATGGATGGACACTTTCTCCATGTCATCTGGATTTCAATTGAGAAAGCATTGGCAAGAAACCTATCAAGTCTAGGAACCAGCATTACAGCTGGAAAATGAAATACCACAACAATTCTTTAGCACCAGAAGGTTGAACATATATTGACCATTTGTACTAGACATTCAGTTCCAGCATGCAAACCATAACAAACATGTCAGCAGATGCCATCTTGTGGTCAATTCGAAGTAGTAGTTTCACAACAATTGAAGGTATATTAAGACATCTAAGTACTGTACTACCTTGTGAGGTCAAAGTAGATCATCATCATGACCAATCACTGATGTACTGAACAATTAAACATTGAGTGCGATGTTCTGATTTTTACAAAGCTGGGAAATAAATGTATCTGTGACAATTCAAATTAATATCCACGTCTTAAACAGAAATAGGATATTACAAAAACAATTAAACATTTGTATTTTTGATAATTGCCAGATTATAGAATAATGGGAACATCAAAACTATGAAATAACAAATATAGGCATGTTGAGATCACAAGAAACAAATCAATACCTTTTATTTTGTAGATTCTTCAAATCCTGCCACACGCCTAGCACACTCTTTTTCTCAGCCAGCTTCAACTTCAGGCTGTGTAAAGGCTGTTTGACCAAAAAGGAGCGGGTAGATTATGCATCAGATGACCTGACCTCCACAATTACCCAACTTCAGATGACTTGAGCTGGTTGGGATGAATTGGCCCAAACAACTCACAACAAGCTTTTCATGGAACTTCTTTAAGGCAGGCAAAAAAGCATTCCAGGCATACCTCATGCCAAAATAACCATATAAAAAAAATCTGTGTCACCGTCCAAATCATGTTGGAATTCACTATATATGGGGGTGGGAATGGGTGATATGATGTAGGTCACTAAAATGCTGACACCACATTGAATTTAAGAGTAAAAAGAAACCCATTTTGTCAGTAAGCCACACCTCTTCAATTTTAAAGGGTTGGGTTAAATGCTGAAGCCAAATCTCAGTTGGACCTTTTGCAAAGGGACAATGTATCCCCTTTCCTAGAGGCAGAGTACAAATTGCCTGACTTAGAACCAAACACAGTTGCGACCTAGCAGGGCAGGATGCCCTAGCTGAAAATGATACAGAGGGTCTGTCAGATCAGCAATAAAATGAATCATACTGACTGAGGAAATGAACACAATGACAACGGAAAAAGGGCTGTCTTCTTCTTTCTCGACCAGTCAGACAACAGTTTGTTAATAATCCCAGATTGCTGATTGAGTCCAGTTGTTTATAAAAGTACTTGAAAATAAGAATATAATCGAAAAGGTAAAATCATTTTGTGATGAAGACCATTTGAAAGAAATTCCAGAGGCATCGGTTTGCAATATATACCGTGGGGAGAACATATATTTGATACACTGCCGATTTTGCAGGTTTTTCTACTTACAAAGCATGTAGAGATCTGTAACTTTTATCATAGGTACACTTCAACTGTAAGAGAAGGAATCTAAAACAAGAATCCAGAAAATCACATTGTATGATTTTTAAGTAATTAGGGTTAGCGGGTCTAACAGAAGCCCTCCTTAAGAAGCCCTCCTATTTTTTGCAGGACCTACCAAGCTCCATCAGTTGGATGGGGAGTGAATGTGCACAGCCATTTTCTGATCTCTCCATAGCTGTTCAATCGGGTTCAAGTCTGGGCTCTGGCTGGGCCACTCAAGGACATTCACAGAGTTGTCCTGAAGTCACTCCTTTGTTAACTTGGCTGTGTGCTTGGGGTCGTTGTCCTGTTGGAAGATGAACCCTCGCCCCAGTCTGAGGTCCATAGCGCTCTGGAGCAGGTTTCAATTGTCATTATGTATTTAGATAAAAATGAATACTTTCATTGTAATGTGAAGCCTATTTGAAGATGTCAAAAACAAAACGGCCCTCTACTTTGAAACATAAAATCTATGGGGAGCCATTGCATGTGAGCCATTGCGAGAATATGACCAGAAATACTTTGCTGAAGAAATGAGATGCCATGGGAATTAATTTAGTTTCCATCTTCCAATTTTGTTAACATTATTTCAGCACATGTTAGCTAGCTAGCTATGCACAGCACAAGTCATGAGACTCAAGTCTTTGTAATCTCTATTGGTCTGCGTTTAGGAGACGCCTGTATCTCTCTACGCCCTTTCACTATATAGACAACCTCTACACTCACCTTACACACAGCAGGTGGAGGGTGGACGGTGCGCTAACATTCTGTATAAGCAGCGTGAGATAAGGATTTTCTTTTTCATGGAATTAACAAGGGAACCCACCTGGATCATCAGGTCTTTCTACTTTTAAGTTTTAAATTGTTTTTATTGTATTTCCATCAAAGTTATCTCTACATTTATGAAGTTATATCCTCAATGTTCCGGGAGGGAGAGTAGAGTAATTTTCCATTTACAGATTTTACCTAGTGGATCTTACACTCAATGATCATTATGTGCTGTTGTCTAGCCAGAGGTTTCTGAGGTTGACAAATTCTAAATAATTTTCTTTGATATAAACAAGAAATGTAACCTTTTAAATAGTTGCTGATTAAATCTGATTTCAAGGTTTTCCTTTCTTCATATTTAAGTGTCATGCATTTTAGAATTTAGTAAGTGATTTTGTCTCTTAGAATTCTAATAATTTTGCCATAATTGTAGATAACAGGAATGCTATATGATGCAGAATCTGAGATAATCTTCATCTGCTATAGTAAAGATAGGGATGTTCAGTTTCTGTCTATTTAAAAGAAAATTGTTGTTTCAAATATTCACAAAACAATGGTTCTGCGAGGAGCTGAGATTTTAACCTCCACCCTCAAGGAAAAAGTAATTGAGCAGTGATATAAAATTAAACGGTTTGGCCACCCAGTAAAGGATTCATTTGGTACCAAGAAACAGGTTCTATTTGTTGTATTTTTCATTTCATAATGTCCCAAATGTATTCAATGGATGACAGGTCTGGACAGCATACGGGCCTGTTTAGCACACATACTATTTTACTGTGGAGCCATGCTGATGTAATACAGGCAGAATGTGGTTTCTCATTGTCGTGGTGAAATGAGCAAGACCTTTCCTGAAATAGTTGTTATCTGGATGGCAGCATATATTCCAAACACCTGTATATGTTGACAGTGCCTTCACAGATGTGTACGTCACCCATACTATATGCACTGATGCAGCCCCATACCATCACGGATGCTGGCTTTGGAACTGTGCTCCAATAACAAGCTGAATGTTCCCTCTTCTCTATAGTGGACATAGCATACATGATTCCCCCCTAAAACTTTTTCGTTAGACCACAGGACAATTTTCCACTTCACCTCAATCCATCTTAAATGAGCTTGTGCCGTAAGAATGGTAAGAATGTACCGTATTTTCCGCACTATAAGGCGCACTTAAAAGCATTTAATTTTCAAAAAAAACGACAGTGCGCCTTATAATCCGGAGCGCTTTATATATGGATCTGGATCGGAGTTTGCCGTCATTCCGGGTGGATTAACTAAAGAACTCCAGCCGCTAGATATTGGTGTAAACAAGGCGTTCAAAGCTAGACTGCGAGATGCGTTCACCGAGACGGGGAGACAGCGCCGGGTGATTTACGAAACTATCTGCCAATGGATCGTGGATGCCTGGGCTGATATATCAGTCTCAACTGTGATCCGAGTTTTCACGAAGGCAGGAATAATCTCTGAACTGCCAGGCAACAGCAGCGAAACTGACTCGGATAATTACGAGAGGAAGCGGGGCAGGTTGGATGCCGTAGTCGCCCAACTGTTCAATTCGGACACTGAAGAAGAATTCGAGGGATTCGTGGACGGGGAATGAACTGAAAAAATTGAGCTTTACGTTTTATATGTAACTGAACAATGTTGAGTATGCACTAACGTTTCTTTTACTACGGTACGTGTTTACTGAATTAGGGAAAAGTTCTCCTGAGTTATGCACTAACGTTTTATTTAGTGGTATCAGACGTTTCTTTTACTACGTGTTTACTGAATTTGGGAAAAGTTCCTCTCCACGTTTGGGAAAAGAGTGAGCAAGGCTGGGAGATAATATTAATATGCACATTAACGTTTGAACAACGTTACCATGGGAGTGAACGAGCTGTCAGAACGCTTAATAAAGTTTGACTTTATCTGACGGTTTTGTTGACATTCCCTTTAGCACATCTAGTGGATGCATAACGCAAACCCAGTCAAACGTTTGACTGCAATATCTTATGCGCCTCATAATCCTGTGCGCCCTATATATGAACATTTTTCTAAAATTGGTCATTCATTGAAGGTGCGCCTTATAGTGCGGAAAATACGGTAATGGTGTTTCTGGATCTTTTTTATTATGAGGTCTCCTTGCATTATTTGTGTAAGCAGCAACGTACTGTGCTCACAGACAGCGGAAAAGTTCCTGAACTTCCCATGCAGTGATGTCCACTACAGAATTGTGTCTGTCTTTAATGCAGTGCTGTCCACTACAGAATTGTGTCTGTCTTTAATGCAGTGCTGTCCACTACAGAATTGTGTCTGTCTTAAATGCAGTGATGTCCACTACAGAATTGTGTCTGTCTTAAATGCAGGGCTGTCCACTAGAGAATTGTGTCTGTCTTAAATTCAGTAATGTCCACTACAGAATTGTGTCTGTCTTTAATGCAGTTCTGTCCACTACAAAATTGTGTCTGTCTCAAATGCAGTGCTGTCCACTACAGAATTGTGTTTGTCTTTAATGCAGTGCTGTCCACTACAGAATTGTGTTTGTCTTTAATGCAGTGCTGTCCACTACAGAATTGTGTCTGTCTTAAATGCAGTGATGTCCACTACAGAATTGTGTCTGTCTTTAATGCAGT
>JACXGK010013782.1:0-12447 GCA_016801125.1 Novumbra hubbsi
TCCCCGTTCCCTTCTTATTGTAAAACGCTACAAATAAAGCTTGGTTCCCCGTTCCCTTCTTACTGTAAAACGCTACAAATAAAGCTTGGTTCCCCGTTCCCTTCTTACTGTAAAACGCTACAAATAAAGCTTGGTTACCCGTTCCCTTCTTACTGTAAAACGCTACAAATAAAGCTTGGTTCCCTGTTTGCTTCTTACTGTAAAGAGCTACAAATAAAGCGTGGTTCTACTTGGAGGTTCCCTGTTCCCTTGTTACTGTACAGAGCTACAAATGAAGCTTGGCTCTACTTGGAGGTTCCCTGTTCTCCAGCTCTGAGGGCACATGGAGAGGATGGCCTCTTGATGGGTGTTGAAAATGGAGGGAAGAGCAGGCAGTGAACAAGAAGCACAATATTTCTTTATGAAGTCTCATCAGGCGGCATCCTGTTCCCTACATATGGACACAACTCTACGCTCTCGCCGTGGCTGTCCGTCAAAGGAAGTGCACTACATAGGGACTAGGGTGCATTTTGTGAAGCAGTCTAGGAATAGTGGACCAAGCACAGTAATTTACATGGCTCCTACAGTATCTCCTCAGGCATAGAGTTCGCTGTGCAGCATCAGCTAATGGTGTATGTGTCCATGTCACACTATACTTAGAGGCCCCCCCCCCCCCCAACAACCATATAAAAAGAAAATACACTTCAATATAGATCCTTACAATGTGTGTCTGTGTGTGCATAACTGTGCTGGTGGAGGTCAACAAGCCCTGCATTGGGAGCACACACACACAATGTGGGGCACTTTGCTGATCCCCATGAAGTAAAAGGCCATTTTAGGCTTAACATTTTGTATTGGCGTTATAGTTATATAATTCAGGGTTAGGATTTGGGGCCCAATTTAGGTCTCAGGTTAGGGGGTTTCTGAAAAATAGGATTTTGAAAAGATATTTGTTTCGGTTCCCTCAAAGATTGTTAATCTAACACCCTCAGAAAAATGCATTTTAACAAGGTAAACATCAATGGAAATATTACTGAATGAATACGATGGTTGGTTGGAACAAAGAAAATTCCCTCAGTAGCTCTCTGCAAAGTTCCCTAATGTTCAGCCCTGGGTGTCCAGTCCTGATGCGTGTTTTGCCGCAGTAATCTCATATCCATCTCCAAACCTTAAGACGAATTGACACGTTTGAAATGTTTAATAAAAAAAAAAACAACAGCCCCAAAATAAACCAAAGTGCGGTGACCTTTCTTTTGGATTTTGCTTTTCTCAGTCGTCATTTCTGTGTCCCTTCATGTAGCTGAGGTTGTAATCAGAACTGTCTTCCAGGCTCCCGATGTGTGTGTGTTTTGTTTGTGAGTGTGATTCCTCTGCTCCCAGAGCCTACAGATGGGCTAGAGGCTGAATAATTCAGTGTGGTACAGAACCATACCTATTGTGTGGTTTCAGAGCTGAAATATCAGACGTTTTCACACCAGATCCACCTCTATATCAGATGCTTGTGCAGTTGAGAAAATCGTTTAGGGATATTTGAGGTAATATCAGGGATATCAGAGGTAAAGACAGTGACGGTGGAGGGATTCCAAAATGTCTGGGGTGAGTTCAAATCCAGCCACTTTCTTTTCTTTTCTTTCTTTTTGTTTTGAAGCCCGAACATAAACCGTTGACAAAACCGAAACCCTAAACCTATTTGGGTGATAATTTCCTTAAGGTAAATGTAAATTTGTCTGAGCCCCTTTCCGCTAACACAAATTGACGTTCAGCTGATTGAAATTAAGATATGCGTCTTGTTTCCGACTGCGTTGCTATTGTTTTGTGGAAGGTTTTTTTGCAAGGTATAGCAAATATTCACGTTTTTGTGGCAGAAAAATACATAGCCACACAGGCCGATGGGTAGCTAGCCACACCGAACTCCGGTTATCTAGCATCTTACGTTAGTCAAACTTTCCAGAATGAGGCCATGCAAATGGCTGCCAGTTCCGTAGTTTGCAAGTTATATCATAACTTGATAGCTACAGTACGGTGTATGCAGTGACAATGAAACAGCCTTTAGCTTTGATGAAGTAAGTCCCATGGTCACAGTTATTTTGCTACCTTTTTGCCAGCTATTCCCTCTTTTTATGCAGGGGAAAGGGAGCCAGCCAGCTAGCTAATGTGACATATCTTTTTTTGTATTCGGGAGATGGCCAGTTTACTACCGGGAGATTTATTTACTGCCAGGACACAGCTGGACACCGGGTACAGCTGGGGCGAATGCAACCACACTTCACAATTTCCACTGAAACTGTAGTTTTTCTAGTTTGTTACTGTCATGCTCAAGTACACCATAGCAAATTCCTTGTATGGGTAAACCTACAAGGCAATAAAGCTAATTCTGATTACATGTTTAACCAGCTAGCTGACATCGCCCCCTTCTGAAGGTGGTTTTGTGATAGAGTACTTTGCTGGATTTACAAAGGGTCTTCAGGTGAAAAAATATATAACATATCTAAGAACTTTTTAGAACATCCTTTCTGTATTGTCTTATATCAGATTTTGTAAGGACGACGTTGCTTATACACCCATGTATAGCCCTAATATATTATATATAGGGCCTACCGTGAACTCAAAGTATTTATAGAGTGACAAATGTGCTGTCATTTTGGATTGATTCATCCAATACAGATGAAAACTCCCACAATAAATAAATTGTTTGATCACATCATCACAGCGTCACCTTAAACCTGCTAGAATGGAAGGCCAGAAAACAAAGAAAAGCCTCTGCCCAAATACCTGTGGAGTTCATTGTACATAAGCAACCTGACAGGAAACAAACACTCCACATACAGTACTTTCACTTGTAAACTCAAGGTTCTGGTTAGAAGTTAAGGAGTTGTAACTAAAAAGAATACATTGGAGGTACCAGCAGAACAAATAGTATGATGTTAATTTGTAGCAGTGGGAAACTAATGTACAAAAGCAGCACACATCAATTAATATGCAATTATAATGAATGGACATATTTATGAAGGATTATACATTTCTTAACAGACAATACCGATTCAAACTATAACCCATGACCATTTTTTCCATAAAAATACATTTTTTTTTTTAACTAACCTAACCTTCCCAGGTAGTTCTTCTTTAACTAGGGGATCAAACTAAGGTCCTACATCTGTACACCCTAATTATCTCCTTTTCATCCCAAAGTGAGCACTTGTTTACGGTTTGCAATTATCGCTGTAAAAACAATGTGGGGAAAACCTCCACAAGCCCGTGTCTGTGCCAATCCCATGCGTCTATATTCAAGCGAACTTATTCAGACCTCAGGAAAAAAAACGACACAGACGAAAACAGCATCACACTCATAGAGCCTGAATGGTTTTCTCAGTAGCAGTTTGCTGCACAACATTTTGGCTTAATCTTCCAGTCTGATTACTAAATATATATTGCTTTCACGGCAACAGACACAGTGTATTTAATTGCATCGATCTTGCTTTATGACGCAGAGCTTACCGTGCGGGACTCCCGAATGGCATCCTACGTAGCGCACTAAAACAGGCGTAGTGTGGCGCTTAGGATGTGGCCGGTAGCCTATAAAACAGTGGGGAGTATGAAGGAGGGGCGTGACGAAGCAGCTCCACTAAATAAACCATCTATAACTGTTGGCAACAGATGGCACCAACACATCACCAGGCTGCCCCTGGATCAGCTGAACACCGCAGACGTCGAGAAACCCCAAAGTGAACGCACACACACATTATATACCCACACATCCCGAGACACACAGACAGACACAGACACTTGTACAAGTGCACTTGGACGCACGCAAACACACATAATCACACAGACACACACCCCCGAAATTGAGGATTTCCTCATTTTTGTTAAATCTCAGATGCTTGGAGAAGGAAGTATCAATAAACATGTGTGAACTGAATGCTGAACGGTGGAACCCTTGGAATTTCACAGCTTAGAAAGGCAAACATTTCAAATATTCCTCTTGCAAACCGTCTGCAGCAGTGTGAACTGCATGTAGAAGGCACGTAGTACATTACTGGACTGCAGTCAAAAGAGGTACGCTATACAGGGAATATGGTGTGGTTTAAGACGCTAGAGATTTATCCTACACCCGACAGCAGCTACAAGGAGATGAATACTTGGTATATGGGTCAGACATTTGAAATAGGTTATAAGGAGGTCTTTATCACTGATTCTGCTTTTAATAGACAATTATTTGAAAACGTACTCTAGCACACTGGAGATCTCCAAGCTCCGTTAACTTAATAGTTACAAATAAATACGCCCAGGCCTACTGGGCCGTTATCAGGACGTGTTCGATTCGAGTAGTTTCCTGTTATTTTAATGTAACATCATATCATGAAACATAATGATGTGCTGAATGAATCACTAAGACGGCCTGGTGTCCAAATCCTCAGTGGCTTAATTCAAGCTGTTATTTTATCTGCAGTATTTCTAATAATATGTCCAATGTGCATCGCCCTCACACTCGACCATCAGAACGATCACACCACTTAATGAGGTTGGCACGATGCCTTATTAAGCATACTTCAGGTTCTAATAGCGCCTTATAAACATCTGCAACCATATAGCGACATCCAGTTCACTCCGTAATAATTGCTGAAGAAGGTCATATTGTGCTGTCCCCCTAGAGACAATGCATTAGACACACACACACACATTTGCATCACACCGCCTGGCGGATTGCGTTTCTACATTTGGGTTTGTTCCTCAGCGTTCCCGCCGGGTCAAAACCCTTGTGTCCTCCCGCCCCCCCACACCCTCCTAATCACCCTTCTGATTTGGATCTCGCAAAACGCCGGAGTGCAATTATCAAACAGGTACAAACAAAACCCAGACTCGCCGGGGCCCTCTGGGACCGGACTGGAAGCGCCCCGCATTAAGAGCTCCGTATCAATTATGGCGTTCCGCATCGCGGTGTGTGTCGACCGCGGCTGAACCGCTGGCGTGCTCCGTTCCAACCACACTCCTCCCTGGCCGCCTCACGCCGGTGCACACTGGCAGATGAAGCAGACCGTGACCTCTCGCCAGCCTCCCAAACAGTGCCCCCGATCCCTGCGTAGGGCCCTAACCGGCGTAGGGGAAAGGCGCTAGGTGGCGCCCTCCCGTTCCCTGGTTCCGGCGACACTAAGGAGACGGGGTATTTGCTGCAGAACGTCCGTTTGAAGGATGATTTCAGGGTGTGGGTGTTCTCCTCATCCCCAACTCTCTCGGTCTCTATCTTCAACTGCCTCCTGCACGGTTTCCCCTCGCAAACCGTCCCGTTCTCTCCCCGGCCGACCGGTGAAATTACAAGACAGCACCTTGGCGCGGTGAGGCTTTGCACAGGCAGTGATCAACGGGAAGACAAAGACTTACACGCCTCTTAGTCTGAAATAACCGCCCCACTCAACCTGCCGGCTACGAGCGGAACGCTGAAAGAGAATTACTGCACCCGACAAGAACGAAGCACGCGGTTTCTAATTGCCGGGGAATTTTAATTGTAGTTTAAAAATAGGGTCTTTTTACGTTTTAATGTACATAGCGTGGACGCGGCTGCAGGCATGGAGTAAACCAGGAACATTAAGGTCCGTCGCTTGGAAAGACGAGTCGTTTGTTGAATCCTCTTCACTAACTAACCCGTGGACGTCAACCTTTCCGGTACAAGTTCAAATGTAAATGTGGGCGTCCCGCCTGTTTCAGCGGTCTAACTGCCTCTCTGGTAGCACCAAGCCCGCCGACCTTTGACCGTGTTGCCGGCTGGCGAGCGCTTTGGAAGTCCGATGGGTGAGACAAATGTACTGGATTACATTGAGGGGTGATGCCTTTAGAAAAGAACACATTTAGTAGCAAAATAAAAATCTAGGAAATCGGGTATATTAAGTTATTGTTGTTGCCTTCCAAAAAGATGTGGTGAGAGTTGTTAAACTCCATGGAATTGCAAGAAATGTCTATCAATACTACGGTTCCTATGTCCCTCTAATCAAACAAAACCATGCTGGTAGCGTATTTTATATAGCCCTGTCGCCAAGATGAGGTTGGTACATTGCACAGGGTAAGGGACGTCTTTCGTTCGGCTGTTAACTTATGTTTGCCAACATCCGAACATCCACAGCAAATCCATATTATAAGTCGCATCGAAAGAATTTCGAGAAGAAGTGAGGGCCAATATGACAATCTGTCCGTACATGAAGCTCTGCTAGCCCGGGACGCAGCTCTACATGTTAAAACTCCCAGCGGATGCCGGGATGTAATGTCATTTCTTATTGCTATGTGTTATTCAGCGTGTATGTGTTCCCAGTGTTACTATTGCTTCGGCTATTGCATTTATTTTCATTGCCCATGCATATTTCTTTCCCTCACTTTTTTAACCCTACCCAGCAAGTAAGCATTTCACCGCTGGCCTGGAACACGTGTCAGGCACATTGTTTTCAGAGAGTCCCTGGAAAGCATCCAGAGTGAGCGGTACCACAGAACAGTTGTGTTCACGGTGAAAGGTTACAGGGGGCTTTTTAACCATTGTTTTGGCAGGCCACTCCACACTGCCTCCATTTTTAAGTAGCTATAGCACCCTACTTGGCCTGTGTTAAAACTGCAATAATCACACATTAAATGTTTCCCAAGATGCACCGCATTTCTACAAGATTTCAGTTTGCCCCCTGCCAACCTGAAACGCGTTCAGTGCCAGAACCACATGTGAGGGACTTGGGTGCAACTCTATTTCCAAACATCACTTCTTTGACCCAGTTTCCACACACCATCGTATTTCGAAATGGCATATTTAGTGCTCTTAGAACCCGAGTGACGAGCTGTCAGCCCACAAAAACAACATCAACGGACACTGTCATAAATATTAATACTGCGGGAGGGGAGTTGCCAATCACAAAAAGAACGATAAATAAAACGATATGATCCGGCTGTCATAATACAGGAAGTGCTCTGCCTTTGCTCCGCAGGTAAAAGACGCCAACCGTGTGAGATTCTTCCATTCTCTCCCTGCTTTACTTTACACACAAAAGGAAGAACACGTCCATGAGCCTCTGCAGCACTAACAGCCTGGCTAGACAGAAAATATGGCATACATTTAAATAATTCTATCTAGCCGGGAGAGGATAGTTCACGGGTAATAAAGGATTGAAAAGGATGCTGTGGAATTCAATGTCCAACGCTGGTTGACCTTCGCCCTCCCTCGCCGCGTCCCAAACGGCCCGCTATTCCACCCGCAGTGCGCCCCTTTTGACTAGGCGCCGGACGACGAGAGCGGGGCACGGTTGAGGACGCGCTCTTAGGACATAGTAGGTGACTCACTCTCAGCCACGTCCAAATGGCAACCCGCTCCCCTATGTAGCGCACTAATCTGGCCCCACGGAGGTTGACCTACACGAGCGCGCGGCGGACGGAATAGGGTGGCGTTTGCAAATGGTAATGACTCAGTGGGCGACATCGGGATGAGCAGTGGGGGGCGGGACGTTCTATAGACACAGCGACCAGGAGCTAATTCTGTGTGTGAGGGACACCCAAACACTCTAGGCCCTCACCCTACTTTAACCTCAAGACCAAATCTCCGTGGACGAGAGTGAAATCCAGCCAGCTAGTCGGAGGACACACAACAGCGTACGCATGCATGGGGTGAACATTGTGAGGATACTCATGATCATCCAATGTATCTGATGCACTTTCCCACTCTTAGATCCCCCTGAGACAACACTAGCCCATTTAGAAAGACGTTTAGACACACTGTCATATTGTAATGTTGTCATCATTCGCAGGGGTCATGCTTATCTTATCATTTCTCTGCTCGACACACAAAATGTTTCTTGAGCGAAGGTGAAAGACGTGGAAGTTCTCCAAGAAATTTGTAAACATTTCCTTTAAATGCCTTGCTGAATAAAGCAGATGGAAAAACCACTGAATGACTGAAATGTTAACGATTACTTTAGATGTTTATCTACTAAATATATCGAAGATAATTTCATTCCCTGAAAATCTATATGTTTTTCAAAATTGCTTTATTGCTTTGAAAGGAGACTCTTAGAGGGCATAGCACAGACCCATCATCTCTCTGGAAGTCCATTACCCTACACTCAAGACAGAGAACATAGAAACAGAATGGCATAAATAATAAAACGTTCTATCTCTGAGGCATAGAATGACCCCATCCCCTCCTTGAATCAAATACCCCAAATGAGCTTAACATTTCAGAGCATTGTAATCTACTGAGGCATTAAAATACTGAACAGATAATTACAGTATGAATCATTCAGCCAGAATTAATGTAAAGCCAGGTTACTATAGATGTAGATGCAGTTTACTATAAGATGTACATACAGATTAAGCTTTTATTGTTTGTAGATTCATAAATTATATTGGTTGGAATAGATAAATAACATTTCCATGCGCAACAACTCAAATATCAATAAACAAATAAAAAAATGTGCATTGCAAAACCACAACATAACATTACATAACAAAGCACAACGTAACATCACACAACAAAACACAACATAACATCACACAACAAAACACAACATAACATCACACAACAAAACACAACAAAGAGACAACAGCACTCCCAAGAACAACGGAGGAACACAACACAATGAACAAAACACAGTGCTTACAAGGGCACCGCTGTTAAGACTGTAAGTATGGATCTCCTGCAATGGCAGGCCAGTTTCGTGAGTAAGACACAGGGTCAACGGGTAGATTCCTTATGTCTTTATCTCCACCATCCTCCTCTCTCTCCTTTTACAAGACCCAATGAACATAATTAACTCGCTAGTTCCTCTCTGCATCCCTTGGCCAGACTCTACACACCTGCGTCCCAAATCACACCCTAGCCCTACTTTAGAGCAGTGCCCGATGAAAGTGGCCTCCTTGTGTACTATATGTGGCCTAGGTTGTTACTTGGGAATGCGGCTGTGAGTTCTGTCCTCCGTTGTTCTGTGGCATCCCTCCCGTCTGCTTGATGGGGTAAATAAAGCCAGAATTGATGTGGAGAAATATCAATAATTCTGCCGGTTGATTTAGAGAGGCGAGGTCAACTGCTTGGGTCTTCTTCAGAGGATCTGAGTGGATGGAATTGGGTGTGTGTTTGTGTGTTTGTGTGTGAGGGTATATGGTGTATTGTATTTACACTTGTACAGTATGTGTATTTGTGCACCTGTTTCAATGGGCAACATAATGTGAAAGGACTCGAGGTCAAAGATACCGGAGACAGAGGAGTCTCTGGCAGAATCCTAATTCACTGGATTTTATGGGTCCTTTATCTGCAAGTGAAGAGTCAATGCATTGATCTGGTATCTTCCTGACAAGAAATCAACTCCCATTACTGCTCCTTTAGTGTGTTAGGGCTTGTTTTTGCATGGGTGTGTGTGTGTTTGTGTGTGCACCTATGCTATTTCATTGTCCTCATATTGGAGTAAAATGTACCTGGACAACAGACACTTAATTCTGACCTTGGGATCAATTAGCCACCGATCCCGGTGAGTTATTAAGCTGAGCCTGAATGCAGTTGTTTTGGCATGAAGCATGCATTCAAAAGAGGACATTCCAGTGTGATTCAAATGAATCTGTGGTGGCATTCCGATTGGTGCAGCCGTCTAAAGCACTTCATCATCGTGGTGCTGTGGCACTATAGCCTGGATTCACAGCCAGGCCTGTCACAGCCAGTTGTATCTGGGAGGCTCTAATAGTGTAATGTCCGGCTAATATTCAGAGTATAAATTCTCTAATGTCCGGCTGATATTCAGAGTATAAATTCTCTAATGTCCGGCTGATATTCCGAGTATAAATTCTCGAATGTCCGGCTGATATTCAGAGTATAAATTCTCGAATGTCCGGCTGATATTCCGAGTATAAATTCTCTAATGTCCGGCTAATATTCAGAGTATAAATTCTCTAATGTCCGGCTGATATTCAGATTATAAATTCTCTAATGTACGTCTGATATTCAGAGTATAAATTCTCGAATGTCCGGCTGATATTCAAAGTACAAATTCCCTAATGTCCGGGTAATATTCAGAGTATAAATTCCTTAATGTCCGGCTAATATTCAGAGTATAAATTCTCTAATGTCTGTCTGATATTCAGAGTATAAATTCTCTAATGTCTGGCTAATATTCAGATTAGAAAATCCCTAAAATCTTGCTAATATCTAGATTATGTAGGGCCTTAATATTTCCTTTCAGCTGTTTCCATGCAGAGCAGGATATAAACTATGCAAGCATCTTCTCTATAGGCACCTTCTCATCTGGTGAAATCCCAGGAAAATCTAAAATGTCTTGGCAAAAGCTGCATAGCTTACTTAAGGTGAGACGACAGCTTGGTCTTGCAAACAGCCGAATGTCAAATAACGTTTAATTAACCTATTTTTGTTTATTTGTTTTTACACATCTGTCCCATCCCGAAAGCGCCATATCTGTTACCAATTGCCCTGTAGAGTGCACAGTGTGTTGTTCAGTGGGCCGCTTGCCTTCTACAGGAGGACCTTCTCCTGTTGAAGGGTTCCTTTCAAATGTATTTGCATATATATATATTTAACCGTCTGCAATCGCCGAGGCGAGAGTGCATTTGAGTAATCACATTGGCAGAGAGCACAAGGCACATTGCCGTTCTGACAGGGTTTTTCCGGAAAGGTCAAACGAGTCAACCCACAAAACGTCAGTCGTTATTAGCACTGCACCACGCAGATACCGAGGGTTAATAATGGTTAAACGGGGCGGGATAATGTCTCATGTCTCGTCCGTTTCTCAGTAGCCCGGGGCCCGGCGGCATCTGGAATGTGTGCGGCTTCTGTACGACAGTTAGCAGGGGAACACGTGAGAACCCGCCATACACACTGTACAGTACAACGTGACCAACTTTCCAGGGCAACATACACTACACCGCTCAGCTGAAGAGCAAAACGTGCCTGTACATCATCACACCCGGGAGCTCCAGCCTAGATGTCAGACGTTTGTGGCAGATCTTTCGAAAGCTTTACATCCGGCGACATATGGACACTACAACGTGACACCGCTCAAAAGACAAGTGGAAAGCTTTCCTCTGTATAGCGCAGCGCCACCTGAGGCCTGCCCTAATGTGAGACGCCGTCACTGAGACATGCCGTGTCAAGAGACCACGACCGCCCCTACAGAGGAAACACAGAATGGCCCGCGGTCCACATGGAATCCTCAGATGACACAAATGGAAGAGAGGCCCGGCTCTTTAGAACTCAGAGAGTTCTAATAATCACAGGGAACACGGGGAAGAAGACCGTCCACAGAGGGTTCTGTGTGTTCCGAGAACCCGGAGAACCAACACTCTGTGAAACCACAGTTCTGACCACCTATAGGCAGAAGATATCAGACAATGCTAATCAAGTGAAGACCGATATGGTGAACCGGTGCTACATTCCAAATGGCACCCTTTTTCCAAGGGGGCTTCCTTTAACCCTATGCACTCTAGTTCGAAGGCAGCGCCCTCCATAGGGAATAGGGGGTCGTTTGGGAAGCTTCCTGATTATTTACTGAATCACTGTGTTCCTGTGGACAGCTTTAAATAGAGGTGGTTTTCACACCCGGTTTACACGTCTGTCCATCTCTCCCTTCTCTTTAATACCTAGAAAATGATCTCTGCAGCAAGTCAGACAAGCAGTGGGTTCAAGTACTATTGGTCACCTTCGAAATAACTTTCAGGCTTTGATTTTCAAATAACCATAGCCTGCTATGTCACGTCAGCAGGTTCTGACACTTTTGTGACTTTTACTGTGAGGTGGATACATTTTTCAGCTCTAACAGCTCAAGTATTTGATAGAGAACAAACACCATTTAGACCCAGGCCTAAAGTAAAGTTCAATGCCATGTCACATGGTGGAATGTACAGGAACATTTTGTCTCATGTGCTTGTTAACACTTCAGTCAGTTATGATCTTGAATCCTATACTGTGATACGATATGATAATGTTTCATAACACTGCATCCACTGTTTAACACCAGTCTGCGATACACTGTGTCTTAATAACTATTCAAGGCGCCAGCTAAAGTCTTGATTAAATATTAAAAACGCTCCACATTCCCTCGATGTGGGTGATTAGTGGGGTCAAGTAGTAGAGTCAGAGGAGACAGATGACTTGTCACCACTCAGCTGGGCGTGTATTTATCATGCGTCTCGGAATAGCAGCGCTGATCCAGGATCAGTGCGTCCCGGCCTGTTATGACAACATGTGCTTTAATCTAAAACAGCCAAACTGATCCCAGAATAGCACTAATGAACACAAGCTGCTGATGAGGGTCTTGTTATGCAGCTGTGATGAGCACTAGTTGATGTCATAGTCACACACATGAGCTTCTCCAGATGGCAGCCTATTGTAGAAACTGTGCAGTACAGCGATTTCATTACAATATATAGCCAACATGAAACAGTACATTGATTCTCGCTGAAGGATCTCCCAGCCCCCTCCCACTTCTCTCTGCCCCCTCCCACCAC